>CAVNYN010237822.1:0-10323 GCA_963692815.1 Nyctanthes arbor-tristis | reverse complement strand
TTGGAGTTTGCACCCATCTGGGGTGCATTCCATTGCCAAATGCTGGTGACTTTGGCGGTTGGTTTTGCCCTTGCCACGGTTCTCATTATGACATATCTGGTAGGATTCGAAAGGGGCCTGCACCATTCAATCTGGAAGTGCCAACTTACACCTTCTTAGAGGAGAACAAATTGTTGATTGGATGAGATTTCAATCTTTTAGGGACATATTACAGTATCGAGGTGAAGCAAGATTGAAGGCTCTCACACTGATATGTAAGACTGTAATCGGAGTCTTTTCTTCCTGTCTTTTCCTTACACTAATTGGATTTTCTAATGACCTGGCAGGGTCTTGCTGTTATGAATAATTCTGGCTTATTGTTAGTCAGAAAGTGTTAATTTTTTATTTATACATTTGTATCTTGTGATGAAACTTCCAATTAACGAGTTCCAAAAATTTTGCACATGCATTTTATTAAGTGGCTAGAGAAGGCACAGTTCTGCATCTTTGCAGATTATTTAGATCACTATCAGCTAATTGAAGATTATATATTGCACCCAATAGTATGCAATTGTATTTGCAACTTACACTAATAACTAGCTTGTTATAGAGTACGCTTAGAAGTCTTCTATATTCGTGGTGGGCTTATGCCGTCCGGCAAATATGCCGTCCAATCTTACCATGTCCTTGCATGAACAACTTATCACGGCCAAGATCATTTGCACTTCGAGAGGGCGATATGAAACCATTTTGAACAAATTCTTTCATCCAACTCAGGTACTTCAAAAGCGTGGCTGAAGCCTTTTCAACATCTAGATTGGAAAAATCTCCGAATCATAAAGTCATCCACTCCCCGCGGTCCAGATAAGCAATATTCTCATGAGCCCCTGGTGAGATACCGGAGTGGTTACGGTTGAGGAAACACGAAACGTGTCCGGAGTCACTTTGCATCCCCAGCATTGGATGTACAGTGGAGATGGATATAGTTATGCACCAAACCATAATTAGATAGGACCGACTGGTTTATTACGATTAAAATCAAAGTAGCCACCAAGAAATCCAACTTCATTCTTGAATGAATTATTTGCAAATAAAAATGTAATGATCTTGATCGACAACAGAGTGAAACAAAATAAAAGGTTTTGGTGAAGTAGGCACCTTAGCAGACGGATGGTTTTAATCTTACTGCATTCTACCTCTTCTTTCATCTTCTGAGTTCTCTTCTTTTGCATCTGATGTACCAATATGGAGAGACTAAAATTTTTGACGCAGATAAGAAGACATCCCCTTCTCCAATTCAAACTTCTCTTTGCAAGCAAAAATATATGGGGGTTGGGTAACTTGAGTTTGGCATGTAATTATTATAATTAGGTTTGGAAAAGGCAGTTATGCTGGATCTCTTGGGGCTCACTTTTTATTATTAACATTAAATGGACTGCAAATGCCGTATTGAATCTAGTTGTCAAATGTTATTATGAGACAAGCAAAATGAGATTCACACCCTTCAGAAGTCTCAAAATATTTTTCTATCCCTTCGAAAATAAAACTAATTGCATTTGCTATCTATCATAATTTTTTTAATACCTCTTTAGAATAGCCTGTCTACTGGGATGTAAATCTGTGATGACTTCATGGTTGTGCTCGTTATCAGTAACTTGACACAAAGGAAAATATGAAACAGCACCAGATAAAGTATAGAGAAAAAAGAATCACAAATTAATAACAGAACTCAGAACTGCTCGATCTAAACACAGTAGGATTAGTTCATGTAGCGATCTATTTACTAATACTAGTAAAAGGATGTATACTGGTCTAACAGTCCAGACAGGGAATAATATCACACAAAATGAAGGAATCGTTTGCTATCAACTCTATCAAGTGACGAAGAGGATGAGGATATGCCATGTTTGATACTTCTGCTTGTGCCAGCAGGCACTCTTTAAAAATTCAGTTGATAAATATAATGATATATGGTATAACATTTCCCTCAGAAGAGTAGGTTTGGGAAAAATAGAATTCGTGGTGGAAATTAAAGCATCTTCTGCACATCAGCATTCTTGTATAGGAACCAAGGTTTGTTTGCCTCCATATGTTTCTGGTAGTTGATCCATCAATGTTCTGGAGCAGGGTTGATTGCAGTTTTTTGTTGTCCACAAAGACAATCTGTAAAATTGCAAATAATTGGTAATCATAAATCCGGATTGGCCAATCATAGATTATATCCAATAGTATTGTTCATCCTGTGCCGTGCAGATTCAAACTGATGCAAACACGATGAAACTTGTACTAAATGAAACCCAAAGGACCTGTGACATCTGTAAGTGGCTATTTGATTCTCATTTTGGGGCAAAATTTTGGGGCGAATTATGATGAGAGAGGTAGAACGAGTGGTGTAAAGGCAACCTTTAAACACAATGATCACATTAGACTGCCGTAAAACCATTCATCTCCACTTACACAGTGCACATGTAGTACTGTATTAGAAGTGGTAGTGTATAAGGAGACATTTTACCTTCTTCTTTGTGTTTTTGTCGATAAACGGGTAAACCATTTTCCATGCAGTCATGAATATGTAAGGCACATGGATTATGAACATCTTGCCAAGCTTCTCTGGGTAGCATCACCAAATCAAGCAGCCAAAAAGTAAAAAATTCACGATATACTGTTATGCGCTGTTTGATTCAGTACTTTTAACTTGTTATCTCCTGTTTCTCACATTAAAAAAGGAGGGGGGGGGGGGTTAAAAGGACATAAACCTGCAAAATTGAGACAGCAGCAAGATATCCGCGAATATATCACTATTAACATATCCCCATCCTTCTAGGTCAGCAATAGCAATGAACTTCGCATGTTGGCATTCTGAAAAAATTCCAATATGCGGCCTATTATAGAAAGTTAATTGCATGTGCTGTTCTTCTACTAGACCTAGAGAGAAAAGACTGAAGGCTTTCTACGACCTCCTTGGTATTTGTTGTCGGTGGTTTTTTTTTTTGGGTTGGGTGGGGGGGCCGGGGGGGTAAGTGTTTGACAATAATTTGAGAAGTTCCCAAACTCTGACGAGTTGTAAATGAGCAATCTATACCAATAATATAGCCTGGCAACAACTGTGTCTCTATACCCAAAGAAAATTACATTCTAGCTTTTGATAATACTGTGTCCGGACAACAGCTAAAATTATCAGCCTACTGATGAAGAGGCTTTGCTCATTACCAGGCCAATTTAATTATTAGAGAAGTTTGTCCAAAAATGGTTGAAACCAAGTTTTTGGGAGGCTACTTGAAACAACTATAAATTGAATTAGAAAATCGCAAAAAGATACAGAAAATGCTTGCATACGCTTAAACTCTTCCATACTTGTGGGCCTATGCCTTTTAGCAAATACAAGTACTATAGGGCGTCCAGTCTTATCATGTCCTTGCATAAATAGCTTATTCTGGGCAAGATCATTTGGAATTTCAGAACGTGATATTGAACCATTTGGAACAAATTCTTTCCTCCAACTCAGGTACTTCAAAGGCATAGCTGAAGCCTTTTCAACGTCTAGATCACGAGCTCGGAGAAATCTCCGGAACATAAAGTCATCTAGTTCCTGAAACCCGGATAAGCAATATTTTCATAAAGCCCTTGTGTGTAATCAAAACATTATGTTAAATTCAAAACTAGCCACCAAGCACTCCTGAGTGTTGGATGCATAGTAGAAGGAGAGGGATATACATGAAGGAGCTAAAAGTTAACGAGTGGACTATAGACTTCAACCAAGTAACATTTCAGTTTTCAAATGGGAAGTTACCGCCAGTTATATGAGTACCCTTAGTCCAAGATTTGGCATGGGAAATTTATAATCTTCGACGTGCCTATTTTCTCCTTGTGAATCTTTTGCTAAAATCCGTTCCAACTACCTATTTTCAGTTGTGCAAGAGCAATCATTTTCATTCTCATGTTAATTGAGGATTACCATTCAATATGCGAGGTAAGAGACTCTTAAGCTTGTCCATAGACTCACCACATGGTAGGTAATTTCTTCACCCCTACACCAAATTCACCAGAGACACTGATACCTTACTCAACCTTAATTGTTCTGCAGGCATCTAACAGCTGCTGATCAATTTTCCCCCTCCCCTTTTTGTGGGTTTTCTCGCTTTTCTTTTGTTTTTTTTTTGGGGCGGGGGGGGGGGGGGTGGGGGTGGTGTGGTAATCACACGTTGCTTAGGTATGACAACAATAATCAACCGAAAAGGAATTGGGATATTCCATGACAGCACCCAAGGCTCAATACAGGTATACATATAGGCAGGCAAAGCAAATCTATTTAATGGCAAAAAAGTGGATTCTTCTGCTCCAAAAGAAACGTTAGGACCACTTGGTCCAGTCCGACTATAAAAATAGATCGGGTTTTGAGTTTAGAGTCTATCGCCAATTACAAGGGCATGTGTATTTTAAAATACACATAGCCCTCTATGATTGGTAGTCGAGCTCCAGACTCAGAGCCCGATCTGTTTCTATAAAAAATTTACCACTTGGTCCATTCTAATTAACAACAGCCGTCATGTAATAGTGCTTCCAGTGTAAGCGGATATATAGGATACTAAAGTTACCAATTTCGTTACTCGATGAGTTATCTGCAAAAAAGTCTTGATCAAGAACCCAGCGAAAGAAAAATCAAAGGTTGAAAATTGATAATATGTGAGTTCAAAATTGATCTCAAGACATTCATTCTTCCACTCTTCCGATCTCAACGACGTGAACGTTCGGTAATTTTAAAGTCAATAACTGAATTTTTTTGTAGAACTTAATTGGAGACAGGTTAGGTCCACTTTCCTCCGAGGACAAGTCCAAGAAGAAAATGGAGCAAACTGACAAACATTATGAGAAAAATGAAAGGAAGGATTTGTTTGGCTAGATTTATAAAATCAATTTATAAAAGAAATTTATAATGAGTGAAAATGAGTGGTGGAGATTTAATTGAAATTTGAAATGTGTGGTGATTATTAAGTACTTGTCAAATTATAGTAGATGAATTTATAAATTACAAAAATAAAAAATACCAAACAAGCTCGAAATTAGCGCAGAACTCCCCAATTTCCCCCGATCATTCTAAGAAGAGTTAAACTCTCTCTTATATAGTGGTAAATTGCCATATGACTCCCTGTTATTCAAAAATCAAGGTGCTAGCCCTCTGATTCTCCAATAATAGGGGGCCATGTGGTATTTTATCACTCCATAAAAGAGATATGAGCTCTCCTTAGAATTTTTCAATTTCCCCTCCTCTCGTTATCTTCCTTCCATTTCTCTTATCTGCCTCAAAAAAATGATGATGTTTTTCTCTTGAGGTGAATTGAAAAATACCAACATTTAAATTGAGTAATAGCCCTTTTTTGTAAAATTCAGGTATTATATTATATTGTAACAACCACAACACCGTCACACCATTGTCATCCACGAGTCCCAACCCAATTTTGGAGAGTCACGATCTAACTCCGACGAGCCACGGTGACATTTCCAACTAGTCACGATAACGTCTCTGACAAGTCACATCTTGATTCCGGCGAGTCGAGTCACAAATGTGACCTCTACATCACAATAACAACACCACCGCACCGCCACAAATTGCTACCTTAGTCACACCACTGGAACTCCAACGAGTCACAAATTCCACAAAACACAAAATTTCAGAAGAAATCAGTCACAAAAAATACAGAATCTGTACCTAATTCAAAGCCCCAAATTTCAAACCCTAATTTAAACTTTACTCAAAACCTCAAAACAATTTGAAAATTCACCAAATTCTAATCAATTCACAAAATCAGATTAGAATATCAAACAAAATCGAATCCAAAGAAATCAGATAAAAGAACCCCAAAGCGTCGGGACGTGGCGGCTGTTGGCGAGGTTGCGGTGACGACGTGGAGGCGTGTGATGGTGGCAATGTTGCGGTGGAGAGACGGAGGGATCGCAGAGAAATTTTTTTTTTTTTTTTTTAAATAAAAAAATATAACACGTGATTGAAATCTGTAAAAGTGTCATTGGGCTTAAAGAAAATGTAAATGGGCTGACAAAAGGCCTGATCCGCCTAATTAAATCTTTTCTCTGTCATCAAAACAAGTAGGTCCAAGTCTTGGTCCAAAGAAATAGTTGAGATACAAAATTCAATCGATGAAAACTGGCCCAAATACTTGTCTGGACTGAAACCCTGAAATAATGTTTAACGGGCGTCATACAATTGAAATGTCAAATTCTTGCCCAGAAGATGTCCTCCCATCAAGGTTCTAAAGCTCAATCATGGTGATCCGTTGAGTTGCATACACATTAACTAGGCAATAATTTCAAGTTTCAAAATTTTAAGAGTTGAAGTAAAATTTAAGCTAGCTATTTTGTAATTTGTATCAATGTTTGTTGCACGTACGTGATAATATATATATTCACAACCTTGAATTTTATTTTAACATTGGAGGACTACCATATATCTCAAGTTTGATTTTGTTCAATCTAAGGGATATGTTTCCCGTCCAATCAAGGTCAAAGCCAGCCGCTATGGCAGCGTTGGGTCTGGAGGTGCAGGGCTAAGCCACGTATAAAACTTTTGTTTTTTAAATTTATTATATTATTTACTACTAGTATACTAGTGGATCAGAGAGAGAATCTAGAGGCAATTAAAGGAAAATGTAAAATTAGGGATAATTGAAGAAAAATGGTGAAAGAAAGAGATGGAAGGAACAAACAAATCCCATATGTTTCTTCTGTACCTATGCGATCTCGGGGGAAGAATAGCTATGATGACAAGATAGAAAAGGAATTGGGCCAATTGTAAGGGGTCTTGACCCAATTAGGCCACCCCTTGTCTTCTAAGATTATCCTTCATTGTGTCTGATGTAAAACTTTTTAGCTTCAAGTAATAACCTAAATTCAATGCCATTCACATCCATTTGAATTGATAGCAAATATTTGACCCAAATGTCCAAGTTTATTAGTTATTATTATATGATCTTTGCTCTAAAAAAGCACATGTAGGTGTAAGTGTATTGTGCACCTACACTATGTGCGAGGTATATACTCTAAGCATTGTCATGACTCACGATTTATCACGCATTGTCATGACGTTTTTTACCCTGTACACTTTTGAAAATACCGATATAACGTTACATGATGGATGAATGACTACTATTGCTAACACTACGTAGCACTAGCTAGTTTGGTAGAAGCTAAGCAGCACTAATTGGTTGATCTATCCCACGCTTCTACCATCAGATTGGTATGTAACATTATACCGACTGATCAACATGTCAGCATTTGGTAGGCTCGCCTACCGGCCTCTTCAAGACCAGACAACACGCCTACCGGCCTCTTTAAGACCAGACAATGTGTCGGGATTCATCTATATTTCTCTGATATCCACGAATAAATCACAAAATATCTCGAACACAAATCTTGTTTTCCGATCCCCTAGTCTATCCTAAAACTGGGCATCGACGAATCGGAAGAGTAGAGACAAGAATTACAGCAGGCTGAAGGTGTCCTCTCCACATGAGACCCCATGGTCATACTTGTATCAGCATCACCACAAATGCAATAGTATTAGTTATCAGAGATAGAGATGATAGCTGATAGCAGCATCTGTCTCAATCTATCTGTATTACTATTTCTTGAAAACGGCTTCAGCACCAAAACCAAAACACTTGGATAAATGAGTTGAGAGTGACATTTGGGGATTCTGTGGATGGGATGGGTGCACGAGGGATATTCTTACTTTACCACACGTGTGGTTGCTTCCCCCATTGCCTGCCTTTGGCCTAGCTACTGATTGATTGATTTTCACTCCCTTTATTTTTTTTTGGGGAATAATGAGATGATCCAGTATCCCACCCACAAATAGTCACAAGTCCATTCACAACGTTTTGTTATTAATTGCTTCATCATCAATTAGAAATGTGTGCATGCAATGCATGCATTTAAGAACCAATCTACTCCCACTTTTTGCCATCTCGTGTTGCATCCTACTAATCTTGTGTGTTGGGAACTTGCGCACAAAGTCTCTTGTCGATTAGACATAAAGTAAGGAATTGGGCTACTTCAGTTAGCATGCATTAACACGTGAACCATTACTTCTCAGTTAGGTGTGATTGAGATGTTCGTACAAGTCCATGGTTGGCTTTTGACGCGGTTGAGCGAGCCCACATAGGCTTCTAGTGCAATGGAAAAAAGTTAGGCTTTGATCTTGAGAGGGATGGATAAATTGTCACTGAAGGGCGGCAATACTTCACTTGAATGAGAGATATTGTTGGAAATTTCTTACGTATATAGTAAAATATAAGTTTATATGAGAATTAATGAATTCTACACTTAACCTTTTGCGATGGAATGTGCATTTGCAGTGAAATTCGAAAATTCAGTGATTAACAGACAATTTTGGAGAGGTTCAAGTTAGGTGCAGGGGAGACAACGATCCCTACGGTCTGTGATAAACTTGTATCGAGTAGTCAGTGAGTAATGCCATGAATCTTGAGATATAGTATGAAGGAAAAGAAAGAGAATCCAACCTTCACTGAAGATAAAAATATAAAGGCACGAGGGATGGTGGTGGTGGTTAAGGCCACATGTAGCAAATAAATGCTCAAGAGTCGAGACAAAAGAAACAAAAACCAGAAGGCAGGCCCCCTTCTTTTACAGCTTCTTCCTTCTGTTCCTACTGTCTCCTTGCTTTCCTCTACTTGTCCCCTTAGTAATCAATCATATTAGCCTAATAAACTCCTCTACTCGTGGCTGCATGCTGGCCTTTATCTCATTCTTATTTTTTTCTCCACTGTCCACTCTTCTCGGCTTGTCTCGAAAGGTGTACCGGACCGGACAATACTAGATTATTTCGCTTAATTCGTCCATCGTCGTCTATCTATCTATATATCTATAAGATGATTATTCATTCTTGAGATGCAGCAACTTAATTATTACTTTATTATGCAGTAGTAATTATTTTATTGTTGTTCGAAAGCTGAATATGACAGAAAAAGAAATCTAATACTTGTGGATTGACAGGAAAGTTGCAAAAGCATTTAAATTAGCAGCATGAATTCCCATTCAAATTCATCAGCATAAAAAAATTCAGAAGAAATACATGAAGGGTAAAAGATACACAAGATTTTACAAATAAATTCTAGTGAATACTAGGATATTTTCATGAGATTAAGACCAAGCATCCAAGGATAGCCATCAAACAGCTCTGTGCATGTGTGACATTATTAACTACTTGTTGGATTCAATTCTAAAAGGCTCCCAGGAGGGAACATTTTTGCTGAAAAATCTTGCCACCACCCTCGAGTCAAGAACCCTGGTTGCTTCCTCAGATTTAATGCAACGGGGCGTCTTGTATTGATTTACAGAAGATCCCTGAGAGAGACAGAAATCCATCAGTGCATCAAATGTTCCATGTTTCACAACTCTGATTTCAAGAGGACCAATTGATTTGTCCTTTCTCCTGCATCTCCTGTACACAGAGTCAAGAGACTCTTCCACTCGGTCGCAGCATTGCTCCATTACAACCGGGTCAAGTTCCGGTAGCTGCTCTGAGTTTCCTCTCATTTGAAGCTCCCAAAAGAGCACATAGTGACCGGGAATTGAAGTCGTATCAGCATAGCTAGTATATTCCGTTAGAAGAAATCCAAGTGATTCGATGATTAGCTTCGCTTCCATTATTGCCTTCAACAGGTCTTCCTCACTTGTTTTGTCAGTGTCAATGCTCAAAACCACATTTCGCCTTTGTACAAATCGGAATTGCGGAGCGCTATTGTGAAAACCAGTCACCATAAGAATGTCTCCAACTCTGTACCTATAGAGACCTGAAGCAAAAGATTACACAGTTTTAACAAGCCTATCATTAAATAGGTTTAGATATATGTACCAGTTTGTGCAATGCAACTCTTTTCCTTGACTTCCAATAATGGAAGCAGATTTGGAGAGAGGAAAAAAAAAAATGTACCTGTGAATGTGGTGACAACAAGTTCATAGTAATGACCAACTTTGACATCGACAAGATCCACAAGTTTTCTTTTCAGCCATTCTTCCTCGTTAATCCCACTTTTGGGATTAGAGTTTCCATTGCAGGAGACTCCCTCATGCTTATTTTCTTCGTGTTCTTCAACGACAGGAAGAAACTCAAAATAGGCCATATTTGGAAGCAAAGTGTAAGACACATCGGAAGGTTTGCATAGAGGATTGAGATTAATCCCAAAATAACACTCAGAAGAAGCATACATTGTCGAAACCAAAGGCAGCCCACCAGTATAAAATTCAAGAGTTGATATATACTGTGCCATAGATCCTGTAACTATAACCTCAACATACTTGGTTCTTGGC
>CAVNYN010237821.1:0-22572 GCA_963692815.1 Nyctanthes arbor-tristis | reverse complement strand
ATCTCAAACTAAATATGCAAAGAATCTGGTAAAGAAATTTGAGTTAACTGAAGCCAAACCAGCAAAAACCCCTATGACAACAACTACAAAGGTCTCAAAAGATAAGTCGGGAAAAGCAGTTCATCCAACCCTATATAGAAGAATTACTGGAAGTATGTTATATCTCACTGCAAGTAGGCCAGACATTTCATTTAGTGTAGAGGTGTCTGCAAGATATCAAGCACAGACCAAGGAGTCCCATCTGGAGGTGGTAAAAAGGATTATAAAATATGAAAAAGGAACTGCCGAGTTTGGAGTCTGGTACACAAAAGACACCAAGCTCACTTAGCAGGATACTTAGATGCAGACTAGACAGGTAACATGAATGGCAGGAAAAGTACATTTGGAGGATGCTTCTAAATCAATGATAATCTTGTAGCGATTGAGTAAGAAGCAGAACTGCATATCCCTATCCACCGCTGAGGCTGAGTACATTGCAACAGAAATTGTGCACTCAACTACTGCAGATGAAACACATACTAGGAGATTATCAAGCTATACAAGATAAAATCATTCTATATTGTGACAACACTAGTACCATCAACATCTCTAAAAAAACCTGTCCAACACTCTAGAACTAAACACATTGATATCAAACATCTCTTCATTAGAGAACTAGTTGAAAAAAGAAACTATCACACTGGAATACATTCAAACTAAGTTCTAATTGGTAGATCTGTTCACTAAGGCCCTTGATACTGCTAGATTTGATCACCTGAGAAGGCAACTTGACATTAGTGGCACATTGGTATAGTTCTTTCATGTTATATTCATTAACAAAAAAAAAAGCTCATGTTATTATATCTATCTAGTATATATCACTTCCTGAAGGGCTCTTAGAGGATATGTCTGGTAAATTCCTGTCAAGCAGGCTATGTCTGATCACCTACCATCGATTCATTCTTGCTGAGAAATGAGTGGCTCTTCATTGCTACTGGAAGGAACTACTATCTAAGGGTGAGTTTAGTAGTGTTGACCTATAGTCAGTAACTATGTTTTTCCGGCTCATAGGGTTAAGTAACTAGGGCAGGGACATTGGAAATAAAGGCTGTTAGTCATTACTTCTATCAATTAAAAAAAAAAAAGGAGGAGGAGGAGGAAGAAGAAGAAGAAGAAGAAGAAGAAGAAGAAGAAGAAGAAGAAAAGTGAAATGTATGAAAAATAACAACCTTGTTTACTACATGTGACTGAACATGACCACCACCAAACCTAGAAGACAGTGCCTCTGCATAGTAAAAGTCAGGCATAGCCAGGCATAAATCCGTTCTTATTGAGAAACACCTCAGATAATGATTGGTCCTCCAGGCACAACTGGCTCATTTCAAGAAAATAGAAATTCATGGAGGCCCACGTGTTTCCAGGTAAAAAAAATTACCTAGCTACAACTAGATGAGGCTGTTTGGCAAGATACTGTTAGCTTATCGGCAATGCAAGGACACCAGGAAGTATCCTTCCGAGCATAGATATTTCAATTGTTCTACTATTTTCTATGTTATTTTTTTCTTATTTCTATTTTGTTTTGGTCCGTGTGGGCTATGGTTACTAGGTTATTGTCAAAAGCCCAGGTGAACAAGTCTTGTCATATTGGAACTTCAATTTATCCCAAATTCTAGCATCTTCACTCCTATTTCAACTTTCTCAAAGTATAACATCTTCACTCCTACTTCAAAATTCAAAAGACTTCACTTCTACTTCAATTTCCTCACTCTTGGGACTCTCACTATATATTATCCCATCCCTATATCTTCTCTTGCAGGAGAATCCTAAGTATGTTTCATCACCATGGCATCCAAGAAAATAACAACTTCCTCCAATGACTCACGCAGTAAGAGAAAAAGGAAGGAGCACTTCAGTGCTAATATTGAGGCAGGGAGTCCCCATCGATCAACAGGCTTCCCAGTGACCAGGCTGTGAGACTCTCCTACCAAATCAAATCTGGAAGCATTCTCTGCTGCAGAAACTCCGATAGCCCAATGCTAACCGTGATGGTTCAAAGTAGCCCGTATCCTGCTCATAGGGCAATCCCTGCAACCCCTATCAGATCTATCCTTTGCGAAGTAGTTCCACAGCTTGCCCACACTGATCTTTTGTCTAACCCAGTTATACCACAACCAAGCAGATTAGAGCCAGTGGCGGAGGTCTCTCCTGATTAGGAACAAGAAAACCCCTCTTACGAGGCTATTACTGGCCTCTTGTATAGCAAGCAGGGAGATGGAATTCTAGACACTTCTACTCCTGCACTAGACACACATTCTGGTTCTCAACTTCTATCAGCTAATGAACTGATGAATCTGAAAACAATATAGCTTTAAGCAAGCTACCCAGAGCTGGTTCTCAAGCTATCAAGATGGGCCAAACATCTCATGCTCTCGACATCCCTCCATCAGAATAGCAGACAAGCTCAGATCTGTCAATGGCAAGACGAGAGAAGAAAACTAAGCTGGCCCATGATAACTTTACAGATGGACCTGCTTCTCTGGACAATTCGCAAATGTAGTCTAGTGCAAAGAGTATAGACCATTAGGATAAGGAGGACACTGTCGGGAGTACTCAGGATGAGCAGGATACTTTTGGCAGCGCCTAGGATATACATGAGACATCTAGCACAGATATTGTTGCTGTCCCTCCTAAATCAGGGTTAGAGTATGAGCTAGAAGAAGAGGTAGACACTAATAATCAGACATCTGACTCTGATGAAACTTTCCCAGAACCAATCTCTAAGTGGGAGGAAATCAGAAGAGGTAAGGAAAAGGTGCTAGAAGAGTTTGTCAAAAAGCGTCCTATGAGGATCCCTCCTATTATTTCTCAAGTCAGGAAGCCTATGATCTTTTCCACAAATATATACTCCTACGCCCATTTTCATGTGAGAAAAAGTGATAGTTTCTAATTTTTCTATGACGGAACTACCTACACTTGTTCAACACTTCAAGTTGGATAAATTGTTTGGGTGTGAAGGTAGAATAAATGAGACTATAGTCTGAGAATTTTATGCCAACGTCCCTAAAGACTTTGGACATGAAACAAGCCTGTTTATCTCTAAAATATATCTTAGGGGATGGATGATTACCTTCAGTGCCGCCAATATTAGATTGTGGCTAAGGATGGATCTAGTGTTGGATAAGGAGGAAATGGCTACCTCCAATGAAACCCCAGCAGTAGAACTAACTAGCTCTAGCTGTCTAGAAGGATCTTAAAATAGTTTTAGGGCATCTCGTCTTACTGTTTGGTATAGGACTTTGCTGAAAATCTTGAATGCCAATTTAGATCCCCTAATACACAAAGGAACTATTACTAGAGATAAGGCACTTTTACTCTACATGATGGGTACCAAGGGATGTTTTGATGGATAAAACACATCTTTCATGTCACTAACAACGGTATTGGGGCAAACCCAAGTAGCTCTTCTGGAGGCCCTAGATTCTCCACCCCCTATCATTTGCATTTTTCTTAGCTGCTGTACGACTTTCTAAAAGATCAGGGTGTGGAGTCTCTCACAATTGACCAATGGCATGAAGCACTAAATATCATCAACAGAGAGAGTTGTAAAGGGATCTTCATGCCTGCTGCTCTAATGCACGCTGCCAAGGGTGATGTAGAGCTGGATCCTAACAAGCTTGATTAGGCATTTCAATCCATCTCTTAGCCGACTAACATGGTCCAGCAAAAGCAGAAGCACATGTAGAAGGTACAGACATCTGTGGCACACATTGAACAGACTACTATGACTATGCATCCAGTCATCTCACATATCAGGGATGATCTAACTAACTTACATTATGCTTTTCATCACTTTCTTGAAATGTTTAGTCCACTCTGTGATTTCTTTATGAAAGATGTTTTGTTAAACCTAGAAACTTTTTCATATAAGGATGAGGACCTTAAGAATTTTCTGCTGGCATACTACAAACGGTTTCAGACCTCAACAGCTTCTGTTTCTACTCAGCTAACCCCTGTTGCTCGCACCGCTCAGGAGTTAATTACCCGAAAAGCCACTATACTTTCAAAAAGTTATCTCGTATGCCATTGCACTTTAAAACTCACCTTATATGACACTAAACTTATGAAAGTGTTATCCCATTTGCCACTCCATAAACAACCCGTTAAAAATGTAACAGACTTGATGATGCGGTCAATGGAATTTACCACATGGCATTTTGGCCATTAGTTTTTTAATCGGATGTTGATGGAGTGGCAAATTAGATGACATTTTCACAAGTCCAGTGGCATATAGGATGAGTTTTAAAGTACAATAGCATGTGAGATGATTTTTCATAAGTATAGTGGCATTTCGGGTAATTAATTTTGTTGCATCAGTGTTCTATATGAGAAATGTGTCGTCAATATTAGATGATCACATTAGATATTTAATTTCAATAGTAAGAATTATTCTAGACTTGATATTTTGCCTTTGAGAACCTTTATTTGGAATATGTCAATAGTTATATTCTCAAATGCATTTATTGATTACCCATTGAAACGTGGCAGTGTGTATGATACTACGGTTTGTACATAAGTTTATAATGGGAAGAGCTTCCATCCATTTCCTATTAAAATGAAGCACATAACTTCCTATCAAAATGTTAAAAATAATGCCAATGTTTTAAATCTTTTTTGTTCCACAAAATTTGAAGATGCAACAGAGCATGTCGCTGTTGACGTGTAGAACAGTGATGATGATAGAAAATTCTCTCTTTCTCCATCACCTTTTCTCCCTTCCTCCCCCTTTCTAAATTTTGTATTTTTTGAAGCAACCTCTACATAATAATCTGTTATATAAAAATCTTAAAAAAAAAGTTCTCAAGTTTTGTGAAGCAAATGTGGTTGATTATTTGTTCAATATACGATTTGCCATGTATCATAAAGCAGTCTTCTAATATTGGAGATACATTTCTCATATAGAACAATGATGCAACAAAATTAATTACCCGAAATGCCACATACTTATGAAAAATCATCTCACATGCTATTGTACTTTAAAACTCATCCTATATGCCACTGGACTTGTGAAAATGTCATCTAATTTGCCACTCCATCAACATCCGATTAAAAAACTAATGGCCAAAATGCCATGTGGTAAATTCCATTGACCTCATCATCAAGTCTGTTACATTTTTAACGGGTTGTTTATGGAGTGGCAAATGGGATAACACTTTCATAAGTTTAGTGTCATATAAGGTGAGTTTTAAAGTGCAATGGCATACGAGATAACTTTTTGAAAGTATAGTGGCTTTTCGGGTAATTAACTCCTAAGCGGTGCGAGCAACAGGGGTTGGCTGAGTAGAAACAGAAGCTGTTGAGGTCTGAAATCGTTTGTAGTATGCCAGCAGAAAATTCTTAAGGTCCTCATCCTTATATGAAAAAGTTTCTAGGTTTAACAAAACATCTTTCATAAAGAAATCACAGAGTGGACTAAACATTTCAAGAAAGTGATGAAAAGCATAATGTAAGTTAGTTAGATCATCCCTGATATGTGAGATGACTGGATGCATAGTCATAGTAGTCTGTTCAATGTGTGCCACAGATGTCTGTACCTTCTGCATGTGCTTCTGCTTTTGTTGGACCATGTTAGTCGGCTAAGAGATGGATTGAAATGCCTAATCAAGCTTGTTAGGATCCAGCTCTGCATCACCCTTGGCAGCGTGCATTAGAGCAGCAGGCATGAAGGTCCCTTTACAACTCTCTCTGTTGATGATATTTAGTGCTTCATGCCATTGGTCACTTGTGAGAGACTCCACACCCTGATCTTTTAGAAAGTCGTACAGCAGCTAAGAAAAATGCAGATGATAGGGAGTGGAGAATCTAGGGCCTCCAGAAGAGCTACTTGGGTTTGCCCCAATACCATAGTTAGTGACATGAAAGATGTGTTTTATCCATCAAAACATCCCTTGGTACCCATCATGTATAGTAAAAGTGCCTTATCTCTAGTAATAGTTCCTTTGTGTATTAAGGGATCTAAATTGGCATTCAAGATTTTCAGCAAAGTCCTATACCAAACAGTAAGACGAGATGCCCTGAAACTATTTTAAGATCCTTCTAGCCAGCTAGAGCTAGTTAGTTCTACTGCTGGGGTTTCATTGGAGGTAGCCATTTCCTCCTTATCCAACACTAGATCCATCCTTAGCCACAATCTAATACTGGCAGCACTGAAGGTAATCATCCATCCCCTAAGATAGATTTTAGAGATAAACAGGCTTGTTTCATGTCCAAAGTCTTTAGGGACATTGGCATAAAATTCTCAGACTATAGTCTCATTTATTCTACCTTCACATCCAAACAATTTATCCAACTTGAAGTGTTGAACAAGTGTAGGTAGTTCCGTCATAGAAAAATTAGAAACTATCACTTTTTCCTCACATGAAAATGGGCGTAGGAGTATATATTTGTGGAAAAGATCATAGGCTTCCTGACTTGAGAAATAATAGGAGGGATCCTCATAAGACGCTTTTTGACAAACTCTTCTAGCACCTTTTGCTTACCTCTTCTGATTTCCTCCCACTTAGAGATTGGTTCTGGGAAAGTTTCATCAGAGTCAGATGTCTGATCATTAGTGTCTACCTCTTCTTCTAGCTCATACTCTGACCCTGATTTAGGAGGGACAGCAACAATATCTGTGCTAGATGTTTCACGTATATCCTAGGCACTGCCAAAAGTATCCTGCTCATCCTGAGTACTCCCGACAGTGTCCTCCTTATCCTGATGGTCTGTATTCTTTGCACTAGACTACATTTGCGAATTGTCCTTAGAACCAGGTCCATCTGTAAAGTTATCATGGGCCAGCTTAGTTTTCTTCTCTCGTCTTGCCATTGACAGATCTGAGCTTGTCTGCTATTCTGATGGAGGGATGTCGAGAGCATGAGATGTTTGGCCCATCTTGATAGCTTGAGAACCAGCTCTGGGTAGCTTGCTTAAAGCTATATTGTTTTCAGATTCATCAGTTCATTAGCTGATAGAAGTTGAGAACCAGAATGTGTGTCTAGCGCAGGAGTAGAAGTGTCAAGAATTCCATCTCCCTGCTTGCTATACAAGAGGCCAGTAATAGCCTCGTAAGGAGGGGTTTTCTTGTTCCTAATCAGGAGAGAGCTCCGCCACTGGCTCTAATCTGCTTGGTTGTGGTATAACTGGGTTAGACAAAAGATCAGTGTGGGCAAGCTGTGGAACTACTTCGCAAAGGATAGATCTGATAGGGGTTGCAGGGATTGCCCTATGAGCAGGATACGGGCTACTTTGAACCGTCACGGTTAGCATTGGGCTACCGGAGTTTCTGCAGTAGAGAATACTTCCAGATTTGATTTGGTAGGAGAGTCTCACAGCCTGGTCACTGGGAAGCCTGTTGATCGATGGGGACTCCCTACCTCAATATTAGCACTGAAGTGCTCCTTCCTTTTTCTCTTACTGCGTGAGTCATTGGAGGAAGTTGTTATTTTCTTGGATGCCATGGTGATGAAACATACTTAGGATTCTTCTGCAAGAGAAGATATAGGGATGGGATAATATATAGTGAGAGTCCCAAGAGTGAGGAAATTGAAGTAGAAGTGAAGTCTTCTGAATTTTGAAGTAGGAGTGAAGATGTTATACTTTGAGAAAGTTGAAATAGGAGTGAAGATGCTAGAATTTGAGGATAAATTGAAGTTTCAATATGACAAGACTTGTTCACCTGGGCTTTTGACAATAACCTAGTAACCATAGCCCACACGGCCCAAAACAAAATAGAAATAAGAAAAAAATAACATAGAAAATAGTAGAACAATTGAAATATCTATGTTTGGAAGGATACTTCCTGGTGTCCTTGCATTGCCGATAAGCTAACAGTATCTTGCCAAACAGCCTCATCTAGTTGAAGCTAGGTAATTTTTTTTACCGGGAAACACGTGGGCCTCCATGAATTTCTATTTTCTTGAAATGAGCTAGTTGTGCCTGGAGGACCAATCATTATCTGAGGTGTTTCTCAATAAGAGATCGGAAGTATGCCTAGCTATGCCTGACTTTTACTATGCAGAGGCACTGTCTTCTAGGTTTGGTGGTGGTCATGTTCAGTCACATGTAGTAAACAAGGTTTTTATTTTTCATACATTTCACTTTTCTTCTTTTTCTTCTTCTTCCTCCTTTTTTTTTTTTTTTTTTTACTTGATAGAAGTAATGACTGACAGCCTTTATTTCCAATGTCCCTGCCCTAGTTACTTAACCCTATGAGCCGGAGAAACATAGTTACTGGCTATAGGTCAACATTACTAAACTCACCCTTAGATAGTAGTTCCTTCCAGTAGCAATGGAGAGCCACTCATTTCTCAGCAAGAATGAATCCATGGTAGGTGATTAGACATAGCCTGCTTGACAGGAATTTACCAGACATATCCTCTGAGAGCCCTTTAGGAAGTGATATATACTAGATAGATATAATAGCATGAGTTTTTTTTTTTGTTAATGAATATAACATGAAAGAACTATACCGATGTGCCACTAATGTCAAGTTGCCTTCTCAAGTGATCAAACCTAGCAGTATCAAGGGCCTTAGTGAATAGATCTACCAATTAGAACTTAGTTTGAATGTATTCCAGTGTGATAGTTTCTTTTTTCAACTAGTTCTCTAATGACGAGATGTTTGATATCAATGTGTTTGGTTCTAGAGTGTTGGACAGGTTTTTTTAGAGATGTTGATGGTACTAGTGTTGTCACAATATAGAATGATTTTATCTTGTATAGCTTGATAATCTCCTAGTATATGTTTCATCTACAGTAGTTGAGTGCACAATTTCTTGTTGCAATGTACTCAGCCTTAGCGGTGGATAGTGATATGCAGTTCTGGTTCTTACTCAACCGCTACAAGATTATCATTGATTTAGAAGCATCCTCCAAATGTACTTTTCCTGTCATTCATGTTACCTGTCTAGTCTGCATCTAAGTATCATGCTAAGTGCACCTTGGTGTCTTTTGTGTACCAGACTCCAAACTCGGCAGTTCCTTTTTCATATTTTATAATCCTTTTTACCACCTCCAGATGGGACTCCTTGGTCTGTGCTTGATATCTTGCAGACGCCTCTACACTAAATGAAATGTCTGGCCTATTTGCAGTGAGATATAACATACTTCCAGTAATTCTTCTATATAGGGTTGGATGAACTGCTTTTCCCGACTCATCTTTTGAGACCTTTGTAGTTGTTGTCATAGGGGTTTTTGCTGGTTTGGCTTCAGTTAACTCAAATTTCTTTACCAGATTCTTTGCATATTTAGTTTGAGATATAAATATGCATGTTTCTACTTGCTTTACCTTTGGAGTATCCCTTCTGGAATAGATATAATGTCAGCATCTTAGGACTTGGTAAGAAATCTAATCAGTTGACACTTAGTTTGAACACAATGCCAAAAGACTATGATCTGTTCAGGCAAGATACGTTTTAATGGTTTTACTGTCGATGTATCTGAACCGCGAACTAGATACTACTAGATTTGTCTAAATATGCTTGACACAGCTGCTTTCTCCTCCTTAATCATGACTCGATCGGCTTATCCTTTATTACCTAGAAAGATAAAGTTTCTACAATACCAAACTCACAATCCCAAGATCAAGTAGCATGATTCACTCAAAAAGGATAATTTTGGAGTTTAGGTGTAAAGGACCCATTATGAAAGGAGCAAAAAACTATCATCAAGATTTCACACATACAAATCTTATGAATACAATCCAAACAAAATCATTGAATCGAATAAACATGCATAAGACTTTCAATGAGATCCTAAATGCATAGTGCATATAATCAATTAAAAATACTGTGATTTTTTTAGTTAAAAAAATGAACTAATTAAAGGAAAAAAATGTGACTCTAAAAAATGTGACTCTAATGCATGCTAAAAAAGATCTTATCTTGTAACAGATCTATGGTGAATAGCGAAAACAAGTTCAATAGGGGCCGAGTTATTTGCATAAGTTTTTTAATCATCTTTGTTAATCCATACTTGGTTTTCCTTCAAATTGGTCTTATTTTCTCACTTGTTCTTACCAGTAGGAGTGCTATTTTTTTATGTTTATGTAAAAATATATAACAATTAGATATTATATGTCCTTAAATTCCACATTGAAAACAAATAGGCATATAGTCAGAAAAAGAATCGTATTGCTTTCTATGATTCTTAGTCATGTTCAAAATGTTTGAAGATCTAGAACCTACATGATAATGCTGCCCACAATAGGAATAAGTATGAGATAAATGATACTTACATGATGCCCTATATGCCTGTGATTTATAAGGATTTCTTCCTCTAGTTGTGGATCTTTCCTTTCTAGTTTGACCTGCTTTATGCCATGCAGTCCCAACTACTTTTCATTTTCTTGTCCAATTCTGAACTCTGGTATTGAATCTGCCTCTCTATTTTTGCCTTTGGGTCTAGATGGTAGAGAAGCATCTGGCATACTGGCTGCTTATGTGAATATCAAGTTCCTTTTTCAAGGTCTATGGCCTGAGTTTATTTCTTCTTTCCTTTGCCATAATATCCTAGACCTATCCTGTCTCCAGCAAGTTTTCCATACCTCAACTCTTCATTCAGGTGTGCGGCTCCTAAGGTTAGTTGTTTGATTCGTTCATTGCACTATTTGATTGCATCCTGAAATTTTACCTTCTTCTCTGTCAGTCTGGCAATCTATACAGTTTTTTCTACCAGTCCTCTGGCAGCCTTTTCTCGCTCATCTTTGGCAAATTCTAGCATAATCAGAAGTTTATCCATTTTCTCTTCTTCAGCAACTAGCTTCTAGGCTAGCTCAAAACAATTCAGACATGAACATTGTCAATGGATGCATCTGGCGACTCAGCATTGTGTGTCATGTGAGTTGTCAAGATGGTCACATACTATTCATTGTCTTCTGAATCTAGTCCAGAGTCTTCCTCATCATCTTCACTACATGTAAAATTCATTGCCTTTTTGGTTTTATTTTTTCTGAGAGTATTCATGCAACCTTCACATTTATAACATTGTATCTGATTTTCGTTCTTCCTCCATGGTCCATTTGCACTTCCTCTGGAACTAGCACTGCCTTATTTCCTTAACTGACTTTGATTCGATCCCTGATTTCAATAATTCTTTCCTTTTTGGTTGTTTTTCAGGAATCTGTTGAATTTCTGAGTGAGCAGTGCAATGCCTTCATCCTCATCACTTTCCACAATAGTTTCATTTACTCTAAAGGCAAGTCCAGGTTTCTTGTTAGCTCCTCTTTCCAAGAACTAGCTCATAGGTCATTAGTGATCCTACCACCTCTTTGACCTTATGGTATTGACGTCTTTACTTTCCTCAATCATGATGATCTTGGCATGAAACCTTTTTAGCAAAGATCTGAGAAATTTCTTAACTATTTTATGCTCAGAGTACTTTTCCCCCAGATTATGAGCCGTATTAGTGATTTCGCTAATTTTGGCATAGAATGTTTGCAAGTCTTCATTATCTTGCATCATTATCTGCTCAAACTCAGTAGCCAGTGTTTGTAATTTAGATGACTTCACTGCATTAGTTCCTTCATGCGTTATCTGCAGCGTGTCTCATGCTTCATCTGCTATTCTATATGAAGAAATCAAACGAAACTGATTAGTTCCTACTAGTGAAAATATAGCATTCAAGGCTTTAGTATTTAAGTTGCATGCAACAAGTTCAGCTTTTGTGTAAGTGGTAACGGTTTTATCATTGGTTACACCATTTTCAGTGACCGTAAGTTGTGTATATCCACAAAGTACAGATAGCCAAGCCATTTCATCGATAGATCTAATATAAATTTCTGTTTTGATTTTCCAATACCCATAATTAGATCTGTCGAGTATAGGTGGCCCAAGAGAGACAATATTGGTGTCCATATCTAGATAGATGGATCTTGTCTGAAATAAGCGAACCTGCTCCGATAGCAAGTGAAAACAATGTTAATCTAGATATCTAGCGTATTTGTTGCACAAGATACTCGACCTAGAACTGTCTAGTGCCAAATAAATAGTAAATAGACAGAACAGAAGATATGTTGATGTAGAAACCCCTCTTAGAAACCCCTCAGGGAAAAACATCCACTAGTTCATAAACAATTAGTACACAAATTGACTACATCAACATGGACAAGCAACAACAAAAGTAGTAAAATTCAAACTCCCTGATTTGAACTTCCTTAACATATTCTGCTAGTGCTTCAACAGCTACTCTAACGTGTGTACTACGAACATATGATCTTCTGATTGTGGACAACCAGCTTTCTCCCCTTCACTTGTATCACCTGTAGGTTGGTGGCTCAACCCTCTTAATTGTCTCTCAATTTTCAGTGCCTTTCACAGTAGTGCAGCTTCACTACTTAAATGCGTTTTCATGGTAAGCATGTGTAGCAAATCACTTATCATAGTTAAGAGATAACCCTTTATCTCTTATCCCATATGGTGCCAATCTTACTTAAAAGATAATCTTTATTCTTGTAAACAATAATCTCTTAATAATAATCAACATAATAAACTTTTAACAAATAATATTAATTTGTTAGATAATAATCAATACTGATGGTCATAACCAAATTAGAAAATATGCCAATTAAGATGCCAACACATATATTAAACTACTTAGAAAAGGGTTATGCATAATAGAGCCTTAGGTTATGGTCCTTGAGCTTCTAAGAAGTTCAAAATTTTAATAAATCATTATTGAAAAAGTTTATTGTGAACAAGTGAACCGTATCCGTTTTTATCTCTCACCATCATATTGTTTTCGAATTGGTTCCAATATTCGCAAATTTTCTTCAATATTTTCCTTAGTTTTCTCTAAAACCATTTTTTTATCTTAATTATTGAAAGATATTGTATTACTTGTAGCACATATATTATTTTTCTTTACACACACATTTATTACACACATGTAAACGATCAAATAATATAGTTTGAGGGTCATTGTAAATGTGATTTTGGGAATAGAAAGGGAATCCCACATTAGTTATTTAGTGAAAAGAATTAAGAATGTATGCCTATATTAAGATACTTGGAGAAGGGTTATGCATAATAGGGTCTTGGCTTATGGGCCTTGAGTTTCCAAAAAGTTCAAAATTTTAATGGATCATTATTGAAAAAAAGTTTATTGTGAACCAGTGAACAATATCCGTCTTTATCTCACACCGTCGGATTGTTTTTCGGATTGGTTCTAGTATTAACCAATTCTTGATTTTTCCTATTGACTTGGTCATGACGGTTCAGTTCTTTAAATATTGATTAAATTATATTAACATATTAAAATATTTAGTTTATAGAACGTGTATGTTATGAAAAATTAGATATCATTAACACATATTACAAAAGTAAAAAAAAAGAAACAAATGGGGCAATAAATCACATGTGTATTTTGTAGTAAAAGTCGGTGTTCGCTCATAGACAATTTTATATAGATATTTCGAGGGTTATAAATTGAAAATGTCTGAAAATTATTATTTATGTCAAAGATGCCGAAATAACAAATTCTACTATAAATGTTGTAATACATGTATTATCGTTCATTATTTATTCTAGCTATATTTATCGGACGTAACATATTTTCCCTTGTGTTATACACTGACAACATAATACAAACTCTAGGACATTTCTTCAATGTTTTTCTGAGGTTTTTTTGTGTAGACTATTTTTTATCTTCATTAATGAATGATATCGTATTACGGGTATCACTTATATTAACATGCCCCACCGCGAGTAGAACTAGGGAACACGAGGTGACGCATGCCAACAGTAGATACCAACTAGAAGTTGGTCCCACCGTCAAGGCAACTGATTATGCAAACTAACTTATAGGAATTTTGGCATTATCTAGTCTATTTTTTTTTTGTGGAAAACCCCACTTGATCCACTCAACACAATATGGTTTATGTTCACATTTCCAAAACACTAACAAACCATGTTATTAGAGGAATCAAACCATTCTAGTACAAATGAGCAAAGCTAAAGTTTTACTTAATTTACAAAGGAAGTATAAATACACAGCGTATGTAGTAAGCCTATCTAGTCATCTATTTATATCTAATACAAATGACATGCAAACGAACATGCATCCAAAATAATAACTGTGCTAATGAGGTGGCTCATACAAGGTACTTTCAGATGAATTTGTTCTCAAAAGGCGCAGGATGCAATCCAAAAGTTGCCCAAAATTTTCACTTGCTGCCTGATAACAGAAATCATTTGAAATAGGTGAACTGATACGCTCAGTGAGTGGAGAGTTTGAAAATAACCATGCTTTCTCAGTTCTAGAAATATACTGAAACAACATGACTAAATCATTTAACAATCAATAGTAACGACTGAGAAAAATAATTTAGAACTTAGAACTTTATAACTGGAAAATATGAACTCAAATAAATATCATATCATCTACAGAGACCAAATCTGTAATCTCAAAATTCAACAGTATCAAATGAAATCAAACCACAAGTACCCCTGAAGCTAACTGAGATCTATTTATGCGCGCATAATATCACACCCACAAACCCCTACCTACGGCCCCCTCCGTGAACGGTAGTCCCAAACACGGGCCAACGGCCCCCTCTGAGATTGGTGACTCCGAGCACGGGCCAACGGCACCCTCCAGGAATGGAGTGTTTCTCCATATATCCAATCACTGGGTACTAGATGGAAAGATTCCAAAAATATCTCATAATTCTCACTTTTGTTTCTAATATAGCATTTCAAAACTTTATCAATCATTTAAACATCCTTCAAACTCAAGCTCATATAAGAAATTCATAAGAATCACATAACTTAAGTAAAAGTTCTCATCAAGATCATATAACATGGTAGCATAGGTAATTTTTGATTTGCTTAAGAGTAAAAAGCTTTTCCACTCACAAAGCGTAAGTGCATGTGAACTAGCTCGGCTTGTAAGCAGCTCCTACCTCTTCATTACTTCCTGTTAGTCATGAAATCATCCCATTTAGATGCTACTTAATTGAAGTAATCTAAATCAAATGCTATATGAAAATATGTGGTTAAACTTCTCATGAACTTAGTCTCTTGCTTTGATATCTATAGTAGTCGACAAATGACAAACCATGTTCTCTACTCAATTGGTTATAAGCCATCCTCCAACCCATCTTTGCACCATATTTATACTTTAAATACTTTACCATTTCCAGCACAACCAGCCATCATAAGAAGAGAACACATGGTAATAAACATCAAATTTCTCGTCACTAGAGCTACCCTCAAAACAAAATCAAGAATTAATTGCAACACAATTCGCATGTAGCCAATCTTCAAACTTAGTTAGATGCCTCCTTGCTAACCTTCCACTATTTATCAGATTTATATAACCTAAACCACACTTTGATCGCTGGATTTGAAGGGAAAACAAAAAAAAAAAAAAATCAGATTAGTACAGCCCTTTTCTTAATCTTCCACACCTTGAAGACTGTTTCCCCACTTTCTATCTTAACTACTCCCTTTCTTAAAACATTTCTAAGTTCTCTCCTTGATTATTCTTGATAGGAATTCAGGCCATATTTAAGAATGTCATTACCTTATGCAACAACTCAAGCTTAGAGACAACAAGAGGTTGCTTCTGTTAGTTCTTTCCTTTTCTTTCCTTCTGGATCTTCTGGTTCTGCTGCTGATTTCTGCAGAAATCAAAATTTTTCCCCTGTTCTTCCCTCTCTAACACGCCCCCTTGTCTTGTAAGCCTCAAATGAAGTGTGAGCAAGAGTTAGGATTGCTTGTCTTTAATTACAAGGTACATCTTACGTAATGAAATGAACACGTGATATTAGTTAGATGTATCAGGTTATGTTGGTATGAGCTGGATTTAGAATCTATATTATAGATTCTAGGACTCAGAGCTTCCTGATAGACAAGTTAGAATCAAATTACAATCTTTCCTCTACGGAATGAAGAAGAATATTTACAGGAACTTTCTTTGTATTTGTATACATAATATTCTTTGTATTAATTTTCCTTCATAGGCTGATTGTAGGATTGATTATTTTGCTTTCTTTAACACTTCATGTGATGTATATATTAAGCATAATAGATGAATGAGAATATACAAGAAATTATTCATATTCTGACATGTTATCACAGCCATATAGGTCTTGGCTTTTCTAAAAAATTCTGATAGTAGATTATAGCCATGAAAATCCCTACAAAAAACTAACCAGCCTTGATCCTATTCATGAATTCACCACCAGAATGATCAAAGCTCTAAGCCAAACACAAACTCCAACCATTAGCACTGAAATTTCTACTTGCCCAACTGGCATAAGAATGGATGGTTCAAACTATGCACTTTGGTCCTAAGTTATCGAGATGTACATCTCTCGCAAAGACAAACTTGGATACATCAATGGTGAGACTCCTTTACCTCCTCCAGTCGATCCTTCTTTTCATAATTGGTGTACTAATAACACAATTATTAAAGGGTGGCTCATTAATTTTATTGATTCCTAGATGATTGAAAATTTTATAAGGTTCCCTATAGCAAAAGAAATTTGGGATGTAATTGCCACAACATTCTTCAATGGTAGTGACACATCTCAAGTGTTGATCTCTGACGGCGTATGACTCGATTGAAGCAAGCTAGTGGTTCCTTGGAGAAATATTACAATGAATTGTAAGGACTATTGCGTGAAATTGATTTTCATCGCCCAAATCCTATGGAGTGCCTAGCAAACATTCAACACTACAATAGACTTAGTCAAGAAGAATGAGTTTATATATTTTTGGATGGCCTTCATTATTGATTAGAGAAAATCAGGACTGATATTCTTCAAATAAACTCATTTTCTACAGTTGAGCAAGCTTATGCTTATGTGCGACGTGAAGCAATTCTAGTGAGATGGATGGAGTTTAAGAGGCTGTTTTTTTACCCTCTAAGAAGCTGACATTGAGACCTACTGGTGTAAAAAATGATAAGACTCAAGTCCCCTACTCTGGTACCAAGTGCACTAATTGTAGGAGTGCCAAACATAAAATTGATGAATATTTTAAGGTGATTGGACCGGATGCCTTGATTGGTGGGATGATTACCAAGCAAAACGGCGTGGGGATAAAGGAATAGGTAAAGCCGTCATTGATGTAGTAGAACCAAACATTTCGTACCTTTAAGCCGTCATTTATTCTTATTACTACTAATGGGAATAAAAGTGGAGATAATTAGCTCATTGACTCATGAGCGACTGATTGTATTGATGCTAAAGATTTCACTAATACATACTCTCCTCAATGTTCTAAGATTGCTAATGCAAATGGTGTTATTTCACCAGTGATGGGAGCTGGGACTATAAATTTATCTTCTTCTCTACAATTATCTAATACATTGCTTGTTCCATCTTTGGCTCATAAGTTGTTATACATTGACAAATTACTACAGAATTGGGATATATTTTACTAATGTATCATGACTTATATCTTCTTCACGATATTCTCACAAAAGAGATCATTGGGCATAGTACTAAGAGGAGGGGATTATATTATGTCCATGATATTAGTACGGGACATGCTCATCTCATGAATCATTCTATAAATCCTAAAGAAAAATAGATATGGATGTGGCATTGACGATTGAGTCATCCTTCTTTTTAGTCTCTTCAGTACGTTTTTCTAGATTTATTTGAACATGTAAATGTTTCTGAGTTCAAGCGTGACATATATATCATAGCCAAGAGTCATCCAGCCACTTGCCTCATTAAGTATGAATAAAAATGACCCTCTTTTTATATTAATTCGTTTTGATATATGTGGTGTCAAATTTATCTAGATATTGATGGTTTACCATATTTGTGGATGATTGAACCCTT
This sequence comes from Nyctanthes arbor-tristis, assembly GCA_963692815.1. Classification (NCBI taxonomy): domain Eukaryota; kingdom Viridiplantae; phylum Streptophyta; class Magnoliopsida; order Lamiales; family Oleaceae; genus Nyctanthes; species Nyctanthes arbor-tristis. The sequence continues at coordinate 4,763 of CAVNYN010237821.1, read as the reverse complement.
ATAACTTGGTTATATTTAACGAAACATTATGATGAATTTGCTAGTACTTTTGAAAACCTACATACTATGATTTAGACATAGTTTGGAGCAACAATAAAAATTCTTAGATTAGATAATGGTGGTAAGTGCATCAATCAACAACTGAAGACATACTTTGGCAAACACAGCTCTAGTTTGTTAAACCTCATGTCTACAAGCACCTTAACATAATGGAATTGCTAAAAAGGAAAAACAGACATTCTAGAATCTACACGTACTCAACTACTTGCGACTGGTGTTCCTAACTTGTTCTGGATTGATGCTATCTCTACTGCTATTTACCTCCTCAGCAGGATGCCATCTAAGGTATTGAACTTCAAAACACAACTCCAAGCTTTATCTGATCTCATGACCATTCCATCTAACTTGATGCTTCCTCCTTGAGTTTTTGGTTATGTTGCTTATGTATACTTACATAGAAATCAAAGCACAAAACTTGATCCTTGCACTATCCAGTGTCTGGTTTTAGTGTATGGATCTCATCAAAATGGATATAGGTGTTATGACCCTACTACAAGATATCTTTATGTAATGATAGATGTGCAATTTCTAGAGTCCGATATGTTTTATTCTGTAACCTAGTCTCATCTTCAAGGAGAGATACCTGATAAAGAATTAAACTGGTTAACACTTGATGTATCTGCGCATCCAGAAAATAAACGGAATGTAGAATGTGATATGGACTCTGGTAGTCTAGAATCTATTTCTATAGTTCTAGAGTCTATCCTAAATATGAAATTTGATATAGGCTCTTGTGGTCTGGAATCTATCTCCGTTGTTCTAGAATCTATCTCCTCGACTACAGACTCTGGTTCTAAAAATCCAGAATCCCCTCACTCCAAAGTATTCACTACCGCATCTTCTGAGGATAATTCTGAGGTAAATACCCTTCCTTTGCCTATGTGTACTGATATATTTTACCTCACCAGACACAATCGTGGGAAACCACCAGATAGGTACTTTCCAGATATTGAGAAACGGTGGTCAAAGTATCCAATTGCAAATTACGCATCGAGTAAGGGACTTTTTGAGCCCCTTAAGAGATTCACTCTTGAAATTTCTTTGTACCAAATTCCCAAAAGTATTGAGGAGGCATTGAAAGACAAGTGATGGACACAAGCTATTAAGGATGAAATGGAGGCACTGATAAAAAATGACTCATGGACTCTTGTTCTGCTACAGAAAAGAAAAAGGACAGTTGGGTGTAGCTGGGTGTTCTCTACCAAACACAAGGGAGACAGATCTATTGAAAGATATATGATAAGGCTGGTGGTAAAGAGATATACAAAGACCTATGGTGTTGATTATCAGGAGACATTTTCACTAGTGGCTAAATTGAACACAATTTGTGTCTTATTATCTCTTGTAGCAAATCTGGATTGGCATCCATTACATCAATTTGATGTGAAGAATGCATTTTTTCATGATGATCTTGAGCAATGGGTGTACATGGATATACCTCCAGGATACTCGTCCCCTTCCAAAGTGGTGTGCAAATTACAAGGAGCACTGTATGAATTGAAGCAGTCTCCAAGATCATGGTTTGGGCAGTTTACACTTGCAATGAAAAAATATGGCCTCCAACAAAGTAATTCTGATCATACTTTGTTCTTGAAACATCAGTTTGGCAAGGTAACTATCTTAATAATCTATGTGGATGACATGATTATCACATGAGATGGCACAGGGAAGATATCTCAACTTCAGAAGCATTGGCAATGGAATTTGAGATGAAAAATGTTGAAGGACTCAAGTATTTCTTGGGAATTGAAGTGGCTAGGTCTCGGCGTGGTATATTTCTTTCTCAATGAAGATATATACTAGATTTACCAGCTGAAGTAGGAATGTTGGATTGCAAACTGGTAGAGACTCCTATTATTTAGAATAATCAACTTGGAGAATACTCAAATCATGTACCAACTAATGAAGGAATGTACCAAAAATTAGTTGGTAAATTTATTTATCTTTCTTATACTTGACCGGACATAGCATATAGAGTCAATATTTGAACCAATTTATGCACAACCCGAGTAAGAGTCTTATGGACATGGTAATCCTGATACTTCTTCATTTGAAGTCATATCCTGGTAAAGGGCTTATGTTTTCAAAAAATGACAATGATATTAAGATAGAGGAGATATACTAATACTGATTGAGCAGGTAGCATCATAGACTAAAGGTCAACATCATGGTACTTTACCTTTGTAGGTGGAAATCTAGTAACATGGAGAAGCAAGAAACAAAAGATGGTCGCATTGTCAAGTGCAGAGGCTCAGTTTAGGAGCATGGCTAAGGGTCTTTGTGAATTATTATGGCTGAAGAATGAATCTATTGGTAGAAATATGTTTTGCTCCTTCTACTGAGATGAATCTATTTTGGGATAATAAAATAGCGATAGCTATTACTCACAATCACATCCAACATGATAGGACAAAACACGTAGAAGTAGATAGGCACTTAATTAAGGAAAGATTCAAGCTAAAATTATATGCTTTCCATTTGCGAAATCGAAGGATCAACAAGCTAATATACTCACAAAAGGTGTATCGAGTAAGGAGTTTTACAGCTCACTTGTCAAGTTGCACGCATCCAAGTCTTGTATGCATCAACTTAAGGGGAAGTGTTGGCGTGAGCTGGATTTAGAATCTATATTCTAGATTCTAAGAATCAGAGGTTCGTGGTAGAAAATCATAATCAAGTTATAATCTTCCCTTTAACTAGGGGAACTTTTCTTGTATTTGTATATAAAATATTTTGTGTATTAATTTTTCTTCATAGGCTAACTATAGGATTGATTATTTTCCTTTCTTGTAATACATTATGTGATGTATATATTGAGCATAATATTTGAATGAGAATATACAAGAAATTACTCATATTGTGATAGGACATACATCCGCTGTATCCAAATTTCTCTCTGACTCAAAGTGGTGGCGCTTTTGCAGTGCCTGGTGGCTATAGTGAGGGTGGTAGTTGAGTTAGAGGAAATAGTAGATGATGTGTTTGATTTACTTCTCCGTTTTAAATTTTGATTTTCTCCTTCTTTGAATTGAAAAGAGACATTGGAAAAGAAAAGACCAGAGTTTGTAGTTCATATAGGACGGGTAAAAATAAAAACCCCAAGTCCACATTTTTTTACATTATATTTTTTAAATTAAAAATATGGTCAAGGGTTATTTGCCAAATTGGATTGGGTGACTTGGCCATTTGCATCTAATTCCTCATTTGCTTTCTAGTTCTAGTCAATATTGGACTTGTGTGGCCCGTGAACAAAGTCTATTTTAGCTTTAGGACTAATATTTGTGTTTAATTCATCATTCAGTTGAACAATACTAAAATAAGTCTTACACGTATAGGAAACGAAATTTTTGAAGAAATTTTTAGGTACCAACACGTAAGCGTCAACACCTTGCTAGTAGCATTACTGTGGTATAAGCACCCAAGCTTTTTCGTGCCAACAATTCAAATTTTGTAAACTTCATAGTATTTTGGTGTTAACACGTTGAGCTTGTTTTAGGTATTTTTATTTTAAACCAAAAGTTAGTAAAGAAGTCAAATTTAATATCAACCACATATTCTCTATTAAAAAATAAAAAATTCATGCTGATCGACAAACAAGCTGTCATTATGTTGAAACCTTTGTTATGAAAAGTAATTAATAACTTAGCATTTTAAATTTTATAACATATAATTGTTTACTGATTTTTTTTTGTTATCATTACATTGATACCTTTGTTTTTATGCCGCAGAAAAACCGGGGCTGGGAAGATTTGATGGGAAAGGCCTCAAAGAACTACTTCATTTTGGAGACCAACTATTTGCCCAGAGTATTGTAGCTGGGAACCATGTAGTGTACGCTGGCGCTAGTTCCATTATGGAGGAGTCAACAAGACTCTCGACTTTGACTTAAACTTGGAGGACAACTTGATTGGGACACTAGATTGTGCAGGGTAGGTACTATTAAGCACATTATCGACAACAGTGGTTCCATTGGTACTCTGATAAGCTCTGGAGGTTCTTCCGGGTCCAAATGGAGGTCAATTAGGTCCGTCTTGCCAAGGAGTATAAGAGGAGGCCAACTAGTAAACAACTTGTGTTATTGCAGTGAATAGTAGCCCATCAGTATATCAATATCTCCCTATGGTTGAGACGTTGCGCAACGTGGACAAGTCGCTTGCATTTAATGGTTCAAAGCTACTTGCAGAAAAGCCAGAGTTGCGATGGACCTTTATTTCCTGGTTCAATGATGAACTTTGGCTTGACTTCTTGTGCGAGCTTTGGCATATGGAGAACAAAGATCAATAAATGTCACAGCCCTACCCCACGGTTAGATTTCTATTAATGTTAAGTACTATGTAAGAAGTCGATTACTGCAAATACCATCTTGTCCGTGGATCATGGTTGAGAAGTTGGGAAAGAAGGACAAGACACTTGTATTTTATGGCATGAAACTACTGGCTGAGAAGCCAGAGTTGTGATGGACGTTCATGTCTTGGTCGAATAATGATCTTCGCTCGATCTCTTGTGTAAGAAGCGGGATATGGAAAACAAGGGCCAAAAGTGAGAGTTGTACTTTTTTTCATGTTAAAGACTTCGCATGAAAGACTTTGTATTATATTGTAAACTTCAGAGCCCCCACCCCACCCCTGAGTACTGATTTTCCTAGTTGAATAGGGAGATCGGAAGAGCGTGTGTAGGGAAAGAGTGTAGGCAATGGTGTAGAT
>CAVNYN010237820.1:21563-57141 GCA_963692815.1 Nyctanthes arbor-tristis | reverse complement strand
TTTATGTGTATACGAATATATAACTAAAAAAGAGTGTAATGCACATGACTCGTTGTAGTGTTGTAATAGTGATATTATATACAGATAATTCTAACTAAATTGAGTCACAGTAGTATTTTTCCTAAAACTAAATCAATTCACAAACCAAAATATTGAGTCATGGTATATTTTTCCAAATTGAGACACGGTGTATCTCACGGTGTATTTATCTTAAATATTACTAAACACGTATTAAAAAGTGATTTTCTCCTATACATTCAGGTAGTCGATACTTTGCTGAGTTATTGGGAGGTAGCAAGGCACACTGTCATTTGTAATAAACGGGAATTCCAGTCATAAGGCCTCATTTCACAAACACACAAAAAAGGGAAATAAGGCACCTAAATCACTGCAAGAACTAACATAGAATTCACTTAAATTCTCTATCAAACAATGTAAATAATCAAACTTCCCCATCTGAACCCCAAATAATCAAAATCCCTTCACTGTCTAATTGAACTGAAATTTTAAGGGTTTTTTCGTATTCAATACCTTCAAGCTACAGTTTTTACATCCCCAAATAATTTTGGCAGCGTTGAACCACCGAAGATGCCAACTTCACGAGTTCGGAGTGGCTGATGACCGGAGAGAGAGGTAGATCGTCCTACTCCGATTGGATGCGCGGTGAGTGTTCGAAAAGCCCCAAATTTGATTTGGGCTATCTGTCGTGAAATTATGCCAAAAGAAAGTCGAACCCAACGCCAATCCTCCAAATCTGAAACCAACAACAGAAAAGACGCCACAACAATCAACAGGACCTTCAAACCGGAATACATTGCAGAAAAAACAATGAAATATTTTGAAAGAGAAACAGAAGATTTGTAGAGAAACAGTATGCGTAGGTGAAGAGAAGAGAAACAGGCTGCACGATTGAGGCAAATTCACAATTAGTATGCATGGGGGTAAAATAGGAAATATGTTGAAAAAAAGCAGGGGCAAAATAGTAAAAGACTGCTCCAAAAAACAGTAAAACGAGTTGGCTCTTTTATAATATAGGATATATATATTCTATATATATAACAGTAAATAGCTTTTAGCTTGGGTTTATAATTTTGATATAAAAAATTTTTAAATTTTCTATAGAAATAAATTGGGCTTCGATTTTGGAGCCTGATTACCAATCATAGGGGGCCATGTGTATTTTAAAATACACGTGACCCCCTATAATTAGTGGTCGGACTCTAAACTCAGAGCCAGATCTATTTCTATAACCGGACTGAAAAGTTTTTAGACACTACTATAATTATGGGTTCAACTCCATTTTAACAACCCTTCAAAAAAAAAAACTCCATTTTAACAACATATTTGTATTTTAATATTTTGAGCCAAAGCATTTTTTTTTTTTAAATCTTGCTCAAGGACGTCGAGAACTCAGAGCAGGCCCACTCATTAATAACAGCTAATTAGCACTTTCTACCCTAACTTTTCATGTTTCTATTTTTGTCACAATCTTTAGAAACTGGCATTTTACCCCTCAATTCTCACTCTTTCAGCGCTAAGATTATAATATCTCCGAACTTTAATTAACATAATAAGCAACAAATAACAACTAAATAAAAATAATAAATAAATCTATCAATATTAGCAATAATATTCTAACACCTATTTTGGTGCCATTTATAGCAAGCCTGGGCGTTTTCTCATTGCAAACCGATCGCAATGGACAAATCGAGAAGTTCGAGTGGTTTTAGAACTACAAAAAAAAAAAAAAAATCTGAAAGTCAAACCGTGAAAATCTAATTGACTCCCCCAAACCTGATGAAATCGACGAAACCAAAGAAAACCCGGAAAAAAAATCAAAATCAACCAGCTCAGTTTGGTTGGCCAAAATTTCAAACCAACTTGCATTGGTCGGTGTCGGTTCAGGTTAAATAGGTTTTCAACTTGAACCAACCCGACCGATGGTCACCCCGAATTCCACGTGGCTGCATATGTATACACATCATGTGAATACATACAAGCACCTAACGTGTTTAGATATAGTCACCTATATATTTATGAAGCAACGTGGAACATATGAGTGCCGTTACAATATTCATAAGGCTGTGAAAATTTTTATCAACGTTGAATTTTTTTACTTTAATTTGACTTTTTCAGCAAGCAATGAAGTCAAGTTATTATTATATTTTTATTCGTTTTTAATTTACTACAATTTTTTAGTTAGCAAATTTTTAGTTAAAAAGGATAAATAGTGTCAAAAAAGTGGGAATTATAGTCACAATCTAACACTATATAATATGACAGCATGTATATTCATGTGGCGTTTATTAAGACATTCCATATGAAATCACAATCATATGGCATTCTCTGATATACGCCACAAGACCATATAACACCATCTGTATGATGGCACTATATTGAGCTATACATATTGTGTTTTATCAATTTTACTCATTTACTTATAACCTATCAATAATGATCTAATGTCAGTCTAACGATATTATACCGTTAAAAACTAATATAACGTATTAGATACGTATCATATGACATACCACATCACACGGATTATTTTCATATAATCTACTGCTGTGGGAGATAGAGCTCCCAACGGGTGAAATCGAAGCGAATCTAAAGTCCACCGTAACCCAGCATCAAAATTTTAAAATTCATCACTAATTAGAGAGGAATGGGGTCATGGAAATCTATCTTCTTATCCTGACCCAAAACCAAACTGACCAATGGCTCGAGAAGTCGCATAAATTTCCAAACTCTTTAACAGAGCCAGTCCACAAACTACTCTCATCAAACATGGCTGGACTAGTTGGAGCTTCTTCGACTGTAGCAATTTTCGCTTCTAAACCATTCTCTTCCCACTACTACAGGTCTTCATCGTTTTCGCTCTCACCGTCTCCAGGTATGTGGGGGTAAAAGAATAACCCATTCTTGATTTTACTGGAATTTTTCTTTGTTGTCAAAATGCTAGAAGGGTTTCAATAGTGGGTCATTTTTTAGCTTGAATTCTTGAGTTTAAGGTGGAAGTTGATGAAATTTTGATGTGGGCTAATGAAGATGCTAAGACGGGGGGTTTTTAAAGTATACAGCTTTTTGTTAATATATACAGGGCTAAGTCTGGGGAAGAAGTTTTGGGGAGGAATTGGAGTCCCAATCAAAAAGGAGAGGTCTCAATTCCACGTTTTAGTTTCTAATGTTGCCACCGAAGTTAATACTGCTCAAGAACAGGTACTAATTTTCTAATCTCTTGATGATATTTATGCACTTTATGATTATTCTGTGATGCGGTTACTATTAGCTAGAACCAAAGCTTGTAATCAATTAAGTAATAACTAAGAAAAATTGCACAAAATGGAGAATTGCAGTCTTATTGAGATACATAATTGGAGTGAAATTGAAATATATGTAGAAAGTTTTTGCTAATTCTAAAAATTCAGGTAATTCTAGTTTTAGGGTGTGTCTGATTGCATATATTTTCCATGGAAAATGTCAATTTTCCATCTAAATTCCAACTTTTACGTGTTTGATTCACGAATGGAAATGGAATTTAAATTCCATAGTACAATCTTATTCAGCATAATTTTTTCCATTTTCCCTGGAAATCAATTTCCACCGATCTCTCTAGGTAAAATGTTTTCCATGGAAATTGGAAAATATTTTCTACCATCCTTTCGTAATAAACGCGCTCTTAGAATGTTTCCTGGCAAAAAATTTTCACATTGTTTCTATCTTTGGTAGAATAAATCTTGAACCATGGAATTTGAAATGGGAAAGGAAAGAGAGTAGCTATTCCAATGCAAGTCCCATTTTCATAGTCGTACAAAGTGATTAACTGAGACCTTTTCAGTATCAGAAAAATATATTTACTATGGTGTTTAAGTTGAATTCTGCATTTCAGGCACAACAGCTTGCCTCTAAGGAGAGCCAAAGACCCGTATATCCATTTGCAGCTATAGTAGGACAAGATGAGATGAAATTGTGCCTTTTGTTGAATGTGATTGACCCAAAGATCGGAGGCGTGATGATAATGGGTGATAGAGGAACAGGAAAATCTACAACTGTAAGGTCATTAGTGGATTTACTTCCTGAAATTAAAGTGGTTACCGGTGACGCATTTAATTCGGATCCAGATGACCCAGAATTACAAGCTGTGGAAGTTCGAGAAAGACTCATGAAAGGAGAAGAACTCCCCGTTGTTTTGACAAAAATTAACATGGTTGATTTACCGTTGGGTGCTACTGAAGATAGAGTATGTGGGACAATTGACATAGAAAAAGCCCTTACTGAGGGTGTTAAGGCGTTTGAGCCTGGTCTTCTTGCAAAAGCTAACCGAGGAATTCTTTACGTGGACGAGGTTAATCTTTTGGATGACCATTTAGTAGATGTTCTGTTGGATTCTGCTGCTTCTGGGTGGAATACTGTTGAAAGGGAGGGTATCTCAATATCACATCCTGCACGGTTTATACTCATTGGTTCTGGAAATCCAGAAGAAGGAGAACTTAGGCCCCAACTACTCGATCGTTTTGGAATGCATGCACAAGTTGGGACTGTGAAGGATGCAGAGCTCAGGGTGAAAATTGTTGAGGAAAGAGCACGCTTTGATAAAAATCCAAAAGAATTTCGGGAATCTTACAAGGCAGAGCAAGAAAAGCTCCAACAACAAATTTACTCTGCTAGAAGTTCTCTCTCTTCTGTTACGATTGATCATGACCTTAGAATTAAGATATCAAAGGTCTGTGCTGAACTAAATGTTGATGGATTGAGGGGTGATATTGTGACAAACAGGGCTGCAAGAGCTTTAGCGGCTCTTAAAGGAAGAGATAAAGTCACTACAGAGGATATTGCCACTGTGATTCCCAACTGCTTGAGACACCGGCTTCGCAAGGATCCTCTGGAATCTATTGACTCAGGCTTACTCGTGATTGAGAAATTCTACGAGGTTTTTGGCTGAGAGAGAGGTAAATGAACCTTCATTCTCTCTCATTTTTGTTGTAGAATGGCTAATACTGTTCAGGTAATCTAATATTAACTATTCCGTTCTCTGACAGCGAAATATGCAAAGAGCTTAGTCTATGCTTGAATTGCGCTAGCACAACCGAGTATGTGTGATACCAAGGAAGCTCGATTTTATGCTGAACAAGATTATCATTTTTTATTTGATAGCAACTGATTTGAAAAAGATTTATGTCAACAATCATGTGATGTAGCTTCATGTTGTAGATTGAAAGCTAATAGTCACATATTGGCTAGATTGATGCATATGTTCTTCAGAAATTCATCTGAGCTGAGCTTCTTTTTAGTTATAGAAAACATGTTATCAGCAGCGACTAATACTTGTGTGCCTTTAGAACAAATTATTAACCAACTTATTATCATCATTTTTCAAGTTTTTTTATCAGGGTACATTTCTTTTTAGCTATCTCTGCTATATGGGAAAATCAAGAGTGATACCCAACATGAGACAAGCGTAAAACAACCCTTCTTTCCCTCAAAAATAGTTAGAAACTGAAATGGTTGAACCAAAATAATCATCATTTATCCTCAACCTCAAGTTACGGTTGGAACTTGGAAGGCACAAGTGGAAGTACCTAGGAATCGTGACCAACAACTCACCACGATAGATCTAGAGGCAATTATAGAATTATTCTACTCACGTTTGCGCATTTCGACATTTCTTTCTAAGATTGAATTTTTAGGGCTGTTTAGAGTGATGTCGCGTGCTGATAGATGAAATCCCAAACTGTGGAGGTTCATATCTGGATGCAGAAATGCATTCATTCACTTCATCTTTTGAGTGCTGCACTTGCTCTCATTCTCACAAACATTAAGAAATACCCTAATTAATATAGTTCGAATTGTACTTCAGTAATTAAAATGTTTGTGCTCTGGGTTGGAGGTCCTAGGTTCGGACAACGCCTGCCCCTCCTCAAATCCCCGCCCCCACCAAAAAAAGAAAAAAAATTCCTATATCCTCCCCTGCATTTAAAAAAAAAAAAAACCTCAATTAATTTAATGTTGTTAAAAAAGTAAAATTTAAAAATATTTTGCAAATATATTCTTTCATTTATTAATTATTTTATTTTATTGTTCTATATTGATAATAATAACATACATCAAATGGATGCACAAGTGGTATTCTCGTCTCTCCACTCCTCTTTGGAAGATAATTCACATTTTGGCTTACTCGTTGAAGATTGTTGAGTCTCAGCGGCTACGATGTCTAATGCCATTTTCTCTCCTTGCTGGAAATTTGTAAACCTTACCGCTTATAGATTAGTTAGGGCAATCGGTTCCATGCCAGGCTACTTTGAGTGGTTTAATTCCCACCCAAAAAAACTTTTGTTTGCAAGGTACTTCAAGTTGATGCATTGAATGAATTAATTTCTTTGAAAAAAATAAAATAATAGTACACATTAAATAGGAGTATATGAGAAAACTATTATTTCGATAAAAAGGTTATTATAATTTGAGATGAAAGAAAAAGAAAAACAAGTCTATTTTAATAGAATGCGGAAAGTATTTGTAAGTCTGAGTAAAAAGGTCTATGTGTTTTTTTTTTTTTTTGGGTAAAAGGAAAAGGGGAATATTTATTTAGTGGGCCTAGTCTTACGCAGACCAACTAGAGAGTATTCCTGGGGGGTTGCTTTAGGGCCAAAAATAGTTCAAATAATCGAAAAATTTAACAACGATGGTCCCGTAGCTCAGTTGGTTAGAGCGTTGGTCTTATGAGCCGAAGGTCGCGGGTTCGAGCCCCGCCGGGACCATCCTTTCAAAGAAATTTTTTCCTTTTGATCTTGCTATTCTTGTAAATTGATAATCAACCGGAGACAATTCCGTTTTTCCACTTATTATAAACCACCTTGCACCCCTCTTGTCATCCATAAACATAGTTAAGCCACAAATCATAATAATAATCATTAACATCATAGAAAAGGTTCCATTTAACCAGATCGAAAGTCAACTTTGAATTATTTAGGAATTACTCTAGTCTTATATTTGTACTATGCTTGTATACTTATGGGCTATGACATGTGGTTATAACAAGTTATCTATCCAAACGTCACATATTATGCTTATATTATCTATTTTACAGAATTCAAATATCCGACAACCAAATTGAGTTATACTTTCATTTTAATTTTGCTATTCTTGTAAATTCGTAATTAACCGGAGACAATTCCATTTTTCCACCACCAAACACCCCTCTTATCATCCATAAATATAGTTAAGCCGCAATCATAATAATGATAATTAACATCATAGAAAAGTTTCCATTGTAACCAGCAATCCAAAGTCAACTTTGAATTATTTAGGAATTACTCTAATCTTATATGTGTACCTTTCTATGCTTGTATACTTATGACATATATGTGGTTACAACAAGTTATTTATCCGAACATAAACTTTCATTTCTCACATATTATGTTTATATTATCTATCTTACAGAATTCAAATATCCCAAAACTATATTGAATTATACTTTCATTTATCACACGTTACATTTATAATATATAATTTATTTCAAGGATCCAAATATCCCACAAGTTATCTTGAAATATTACAAGTTTATTAATTACAAGTTTAAGCGAGGGTAATAATGAAAAATGATGGAGCTCATTCGGACTCTATCCAGCAGAACGCAATAATGTAAAATGATGGAGCACAATGTAAAATGATGGAGCACATTTAGACTCTATCTGTTGGAATTAGTAGTCGGTAAAAGCCTATATCAGTAAATGAATTCTATTTTCAAACGAAATTTAATCAAATAAGATCGGAACCATCACATGAGAGCGGTGAGAGCCACATGTATTAGTCGGGAAAAATGTGAACTACTATAGGAGTACCTATTTCATCTCCCATGATCAAATTAAGAATCCACATGTAAATTTATGGGTTTTAGCTTATTATTTAATTTAGACTCCTAAATACATATTTGATTTCTTGATTGATCAGGAGTATTAAATGTTGTTCATTACTTTTGATTTTTCAAGCATTAGAAAAATTTGGACGGCATTCCATATGGTTTAAAAAGAAAAATCTGTTTTTATTTTGAAATATTAAATTGATCTAATTGTAATTGGGCATTTTCTAAGGTTTCTTCAACAAATTCCTTCAAATTTGGGAGGCAAAAAAACAAGAGGAAAGTAAAAGAAAAGAAACTGTGTATTTGCTGAAAAGGAGGGGAGAGCTGTCACAAGCAAAGCAGGTCAATGTCGTGGACCATGGTTGGTTCAGCTGTCTCTGTAGCCATTTATTATTTACTCGAATAATTATACAGTTCTTGATGTGTGTTGTAGCGTCGGTTAAGCCCTTTGATTGAGGAAATAAACCTTTATTTAAGAATCAAAAGTGAAGACCCGCCAGACAATTATCTCATTCTTTCAAGTCACTATTTTTGTTCCCATCTCATTAGAGTCATCTTCGACACGTACAAATTGTGGGCTGGCGGTTGCTGCTGCTGGGCCATGTCAAATATCCGAAGCGCCACCATTTGTGCTTGCATGTAGACTATCTTCCGATCTCTTGCTTTTCTTTCACTCCCGCATTTTCACGAAATTTGATTCTTTTTTTTCTTGGTTTTCTTCACATTTTGGAGGTACCCATTTGCCGAAAAGGAGGAATTTCTTTGCCGGTATGTGATCGTTGAATTTCTGGATCTTGATTTCTGTTATTATTTATTTCAAGATCGTATCTTTATTTGTTTTTGCTGTCTTAAGCCATTATTATGAATCTGGATTCTGATGTATTGATTGGAAAGATTATTTAAGATCAAATTTCCTCTTCGACTGTCAAGGAATGGTTTCATTTCACACTCCAATAGCTGTAAAATTCCAGCTTTGTATGTGAATTGTTGTAGTGAAAAAGATTGTAGTTGAATTTCCTACTGGCTGCCGGCAAGTCAGCCCATAGTGTGCACCGCTCTTCTAGGTTTCTCTTTACTAGCTATGGCCTTCTGGTTTAATTGGCCAGGAGGCCAGTGATAGCACAACACCATAGGATGTTACTTCTTAGCATGGTGCCTAATTGTAAATATTATTATGGAATAACATTAGGGATTGTTAAATTGATCATGATAAGAGCAGTGATTAAGATGGACTTGGACTTAGATTCCATTGGTGTTTTGTCATCCTCTCAAAACAAGGTAACTCTTAATCAGGCTTTATGCCTTTACCATTTGGATTTCAGATTCGATTGAAGATGCTGTCAATAAGGAACATGGCTCAAAAAATCTCCCTTTTGTAGTTTTGTTACATGAACACACCTTGACGTTCTTGCAGTGCGCAATTGCTGTCCGATGCCTTAATTACCTGTACCAATAAATTTCTCTGTTCTTTTTGTTTCACTTAATTATTTTTTGTTTCAAAAATCAATAATCTGAGACCTCGATTAACATAGTTGCATTAGTATCGATAATTTTATCTGCTCTGTTCTTAACATGACCTGATATCAATTTGATGCATTTGTTCACTCTATGCAGGAAATTTTAGACACCCATATTAAGCATCAACATGGGCTCTGGGGCTTGGTTTAAGAGTATAATCAGCAAGAAGAAAGTCAAAGGCAACAGATCAGAAAAATTTAATGCCCCAGGCTATTTGTTTAAATCAAACAAAGTTATTGGGAAAAGAAGTATCCAGGATTTCCTGTTAAAACCTAGGGTAATGCTTTCTGCAAAATGATCTGCTTGCATGCACAATGATGATATTTCTCTGAGTTCAAGCCTTCAAGGAATTCATTGTACAACCACCGGCTTCATTATTTCTTACATTGCCACATTGTGATTTCAACCTTTTCACATCATGAAATATGTATTTTTTCGTGCTCTGAATTTAAATTGTTCCTTCCATTGTTTTTGAAGAGATATTCAGCACCTGAAAAATCAAGTCAGTACAAAGAGGAAAACTGTTCTCAGGATGATGTTCCTACAGTAGCTGATGTTGCTTCTGGAGAAAATTGTGGGCTTATTGGCTTGCCCTTAGAGGATATTGCAGCCCTCCGAATTCAGACTGCATTCCGGGGTTACGGAGTAAGTCATATTCCATTGTTATATATATATATATATATGTTCATTTGTACATCTTACATTGCATTTGTATATCTTTTATTCCCTTAATCGTTCCTTTCCCCTGACACCCTTGTGAAGGGTTGAAACATACAATTATATTCAATTCTCACTGATCCATACAAAATTCAAGAAATTTATATCTGCTTAATTTAGTTTCTGAAGTTCACATTTCCAAGTGCTTGCAGATTTTTTTTTATTAACCAATTATATTCATTTCTTTGAATTGTAGTTAGCTGCTAAGAGGAAAAGCAAACTAACACCAAATTTAATTCACATTACAATTTGCCGGAGGATGATATTTTGAGCGATTGAAAATTCGCAATTTCTTAAGTAACACTGTATCCTTTCCTGTTTTAGGCAAGGAAAATGTTCCGTAAATTGAAAGGATCCAGACGGTTACAGAATCTGATCCAGTATGATACTGTTAAGAAGCAAGCATCAGCGACGTTGAATCACCTACATTCATGGAGTAGGATTCAGACTGAGATTAGAGATCGCCGAGTCCATATGGTAACTGAAGGCCATCTCAAGCAGAAAAAGCTAGAGAATCAGTTGAAGCTTGAAGCAAAACTCCATGACCTGGAAGTAAGATTTAGTGCTTAATCTAGGTTTCCTTGTTGATCCCTGGGTCAGAAGCTATGTTCCTCTCTGTCAATTATGCAAGTTGCTTGGTTTTCAGCACATTATATTATACTTAATTAGAATGTTGCATGTTGCTGTCTCCGGAAATCTTTGGAAATGACTACACCTCTTTTACCATTGTTGCATCTCCATTGTATACACATCATGATGCAACTTGTTTCCAAATCTGTTTTGAAGTTCAATTCAGAATGAACAATGTGGTTTCATCGATTCAGATGTATAAAATAACCAATGCAGACATGTTCATATAATTTCTGACAGGTGGAGTGGAGTGGTGGTTCTGAAACAAAGGATGAAGCTCTTTCAAGAATACATCAAAGGGAAGAAGCAGCATTGAGGCGCGAGCGAACAATGGCATATGCCT
The DNA here is from genome assembly GCA_963692815.1 of Nyctanthes arbor-tristis. Classification (NCBI taxonomy): domain Eukaryota; kingdom Viridiplantae; phylum Streptophyta; class Magnoliopsida; order Lamiales; family Oleaceae; genus Nyctanthes; species Nyctanthes arbor-tristis. The sequence continues at coordinate 46,075 of CAVNYN010237820.1, read as the reverse complement.
TTTCTCATCAGGTGCAGCAAAATAAATAACACTGCTAATTGAGATACCGTGAGATTTTTGAAACTAAGGATTAAAATAGAGAACGTGTTTTTGCAGTGGAGGGTCAATTCAAATACACACATGGGAGGAATTTATCATGACCTTAGCAAAGCAAATTGGGGTTGGAGTTGGATGGACTGCTGGATTGCTGCTCGACCATGGGAAACCTGGGTTTCAGTAAAGTCGAGTCCAAAGAAAGCACAAAGCTGCAACGCAAGCAAGATCAGTAAAATTATCAATTCCCCAATAACAAAAGCCCAAGTTTCTATTAAATCATTCTCTCCAAGTGGGAAGGCTGCTGCTATGAAACCTCGAAAATTGTTTTATGAAGACGCTGAGAAAAATGGCCACCAAAAAGGAGAACACAAAAGCAGAACTGCTGAAGAGATGAAAACAAAAGAGCATGCTTTATCATCTTAGTAGTTCCAAGTTATAAATGGCATATCTGAGGGTTGTCTGTGATTAAGTTAGGCTATACAGCAAAGACGGGATGGACAAATATACAACTTGCCTGTGTTCATCCCTTATTTTATGCCTATTGGACTAGTGAAGCGGTTGCTTTGTCCTGTCACCAATGGAAATTATTTAATGATGGTATCTCTAATCGTTCTCATTCTGGCTTTATGTTTGTAGTTTCTAATGTACATTTGGAAAAGGTAAGTTATCCCGTTCTATGTTATATATACATATTTATGTATTGAGGTGATCCTGGTGCAGTGCGATACCAAGTTATGGGAATCGTGTGATCTTTGTTTCCTTTGGATTAAACAACGGAATTTTTTAGCTGTGAAATACAGAATTCTCCAAGTGCCTGTACCTTATTATACTAGACAATGCAATGAAAAAACTTTTAACCTTTTGTCCACGTTGTTAATAGTGTCAAATTCTAATCAACTTATCCTTCGTACATGCCATGAGAATAATACCATACTTGTCAAGTGTTAAAAAATATATATATATATATATTTTTTTTTGTGGTTTTGTTGTGGGGGGGGGGGGGGTTGCGGGCGCTGTAAAGAAAGGGAGAAAGGAAAGAAGAGGATCACACTAATCAAGCAAAGGGTATGTACTCCCGATCTCCGGCCATGGCGGGCTATATCCCTCCAGATGTATAGCAGGAGATTATTTTTAGGGGATGATATTATTGGCTTTCTTTCTTTGAAGGTGCCACAAGCTAACATTCAAGATTTTCTCCTGTTCTTGTAATTTATCCTGGATCTTACACCAGTCATGTCATTCTTGATTAACAGTACGTACCATGCAGGAAAGAGGACTATCAGTATCAGGCATAATGTGAAAATGGCAGACCGGAAGATGGGTTTGTTGGAATTGAATTTCTTCTCTTCCCTTTTCTTTACTTGGTTCATCCGTCAATCTTGATACTTCATCACGAGAAAGGCCAATGCTGGAAAATTGAGCGCTCGGCAGGGCATGAACGGGAGCACAGATACTGGACTGAAGGGGCTCCCTTTCAGAAAAGAATTCATCTTGGTCCACAGGTGGAGTTGCAAATGTACTTGAATCTACAACACTGGTCCAATTCCAAGTGAAAAGCCTTGGAAATCCGTCCATTTCCAAATCTTCTTCCAAATATGAAGGACTTGACACAGAGAATAGGCCCTGCTGATAAAAAGGCAAAACAACCGAATCATCCGCAAGAGACTGGCTAGCTTCAGGAATGCATTGCTCTTGAAACCCTTCCTCTGATTGCACAGTATTCACGGTACCATTAAGGTTATCTGGTTGATCAAGTGCATCAATGGCATCTTTGGCCTCCTTCATGAGCCAGTCGAGGGCCTTACTGGGCCGATCACATCCAAGCCTATCCTGCAAATCATAGAACTGAATTGCAGTATTTGGTGACAGCCTAACTCTTCTGTCTCTAGTGCCACTTGTGGTGGACACCTTGCTGTGCCTATCCTTTCGTCCCCTCGGGCGAACAATTCGGCCGCCATGGACATCTAACACCTCCCTTTTCCTTCTTTTTAGCTTCAGTTCTGAGGGTGCCTGATGAGAACCCTTTTGCATTTTCTCTTGAGGCTCTCTGAAATGGAAAATTCTCTGTTTTGTTGCTAAAATTCCACTGGAAAGAATTCCATTTCTCAACAGGTTCTTTATTACTCCTTTTAGCGGGTGGAGCGGCTTTTGTTAGTTCTTCGTGCAGTAGAGGAATATGCAATTTCGGGCCCTCAAGTACAGGTTTCGGACAGTACCAAATGCAAAATGGGTAACGGTTCGTTATAGTACTCAATTGTGGTGGGAGAAAATGAAAAGGTGAAATATCATGCGTATGAGGTCATCTTTACTAATGTATAGTAGTATAGTAAACTAGTATGATTTTCTAAAAAATCATATCCGACTATGAGTTTTAATAATTTTTATTTTGTTAATAGTAGTACACATTAAATAATGATATATAAGAAAACATATATTTTAAAACAAATGAAAAAGAATATGACTATCTTTATCAGATAGGAGTAATACATATATATATATATATACACTAGTCAATATGAGTATCACCAATGCATATTTCTACTCATTTAAGATGATATGCGGAAAGATAAACGTATCAAAAAATTATGGGACTCACCTTTTCTTTTCTTACATATCACTCTTATTTAAAAATGTTCAAACACTATTACCATAATTTTGTCGGATACTGTGTGGTGTTTCTATGCCGTGTGTATATATTGTGCTCCTCTAAAAAAAGTTCAAACACCAATAAAAAAAAAGTTCAAGTACCAAATGTCTTGTGTCATTACAGTACCAAACAAATTATGTGGTCACTGGTATAATTTGAAAAGGCTATGATTACGTGCTAATTGTATTTTATTATACTATATGGTACTTTTTTTTATTTAAAAATTGAGAAAATACCATGAATATTAAACAATAAGAAGATAATACCATAAATGTAACTTTGATCAAAAATTCCATTCATATAAACTTTTGACTGGTGATTAGATGCAAATGCCCTTTCCTCTAACTGCTATATTGTGAACAACAGTGTTTGAAATTTTTCACCCAAACAGTCAGCATGAGTGTTCAGCTTTAACGCCATTAGCTATCACCAAAATCCCTACCCACACCCGATTGTAGTCGACGGCAAAAAAAATGATTTCAGATTAGGGACGAGGGAGATGAGATCTAATTCAAATATGAATCAGATTTGATATTTAATCCCCAGCATTGACCTTGGCACCTCTATTTTACATATGAGCGATTGCAATCGTCAAGGATCGGAAAAAAAATTAGACAACCGCACTCTCTTTTGGCTTTTGCAGTAATTGAAATCAGAAAAAATTTTCTTTTATGGTTCTAAGAATGCTACTGCTATTAGAGTTCTATGTCTTGTTGTCCTCTACACTGATTTACATTAGAACATATTGTCAAAGAGATGAGAAATGGGGGAGAAACTTCAAATTTCTTGCGTCTCCTTCAATTGTGGTGGGCTGCCTATAAGAGAAAAAGATATACTTGTATTTTACAAAGTAGCTCCTCCTAATTTTTTGCCTCTCAAAATGGTCTCTGTCACGATTTCTTCAGTGTTTTTGCCTTTCCCTATGCTCCCTGCAACCCCATTTCTCATAAAGTGCAAACCAATGAGGGAAAAGGAAAACCTGAAATCTATTCTTTATTTAAAGAGAAGCCATTTCTATGTAAATTTTCATGTTTTGACATTTCACTAGTGTCCAAATGCAATTTTTGACTTTTTCTTGTTAGAAGACATGACTTTTCTACCACGATAGGGACTTTTCAATGATTGTTTCAAGAAATTGGAGCACATGTCAATAAGAGGTTTTTTTAAGTGAGGGTATTTTTGACCCTTCACACAAATTTATTGTCATTAGTGGCATTTTATATTACAATTTATATTTGAGGGATTTCAAACTTGCTTTTGATTTTTCATGTCATTCAACCTTAAAAATTTAGAGAGTTATTGGTTCTTATAATGAATTTTATATCATACGGTAGAAGATGTTATAATCAATACAATTTTAAAAATAAAAATATGATATAAAAAAGTTAATAGTGTAAATGTAAAAAATTTGAAAACATAAAAGATGTTAATTAAGTACAAATAAATTGTGGTAGGTACTCCATCAAGAACTCACACATAGGTTTCGGGTTTAGATTAAATAACAAATTGAGAATCCTAAATCCTAGAATTTTTCAATGCACCACCCCTTTTTTCCTATACTTCCTTTTCTTTAATTAAAATAATCTTTTCTCTTTATTTTCTCTTCAACATCATATCTAGTTCACACCTCTCCAGTCCACACGATTGCATTGAAAATGCTCTTATAGTTCATGCATACGAACCATTGATAAATAATAATGCATGTTGAATGATGACTATCTACTGTATTCGGCATACAACAGCGGACCCAATTACTAAACAATCCGCAAGATCTTTATTTCTAGATTTTTTTTTTTTTTTTTACTTAAAATCTAAATTGAAGCTTTTGGAAATTGTGGTGGTTCTCTTTAATGTGTGGTGATAGAACATATTCGTACCAAGCGTGCATAGTGTAAACCATTGTACAATAAACCATTATATGCACAGCCCGCCCTGAGCATAATCCAGACAAGCAATTGCTTAGGGCCCCAAAAATGTTTATGAATTTTCATTTAGGATTATTTTTTTAATTTCTTTTTTATCCCCCATTGTTTATGAATTTTCATTTAGGATTATTTTTTTTTAATTTCTTTTTTATCCCCCAATTTAGTAAGACCCTAAAACCAAAATTGTCTTTTTTTTTTTTTTTGAAAGGACTAAAACCAAAGTTGTTGATTTATGAATATAAATTTAAACCAAAATATTGTGAATTTTCTATTTTAACTTTCATAGGTTTATATTTTCTTAGGATTTTGTCTCTTTATTTATACAAACAGGACATAGAGGAGTAATTTTGTTTACCCGTCCATTATGGGTGGGGTTACACCGCCCATTTTTGACATGGCGGTGACATGGCCGAACGTGGCACACACATGATGGCCATGTGTGTCGGCTATACGTGTGATACGTCAGAAGTGAACAATGTAACTCTACCCACAGTAGATGGGTGAACATTACTCCATAGAGGAGGAGAAGGGATAGGACCCTGCACAAAGTTTGGCTTAGAGCCCTTAAAATATTTCTGCTGGTCCTAATTATGCGCAAATGTTTAAGTTGATCGCGTTAGCGCCAACTTTTAGGGTGTCAGAAAATGTCAAACATTGGCTGGGTCATGAGTTCTATGAGCTCACCTATTGACATGACTAGTCTTTATTGGTTCATACAAGAAATGAGGCGTGTATTGGCACTTTAGTGTCAAAATGACAGATGCCATATTTTTCTCGTATGTGCAAATAGCATAATTGTTTTTAAGATGGACGGAGTTGTCTAAAGGAATAAACTTGAGGATGGTCCCTGCAAAATACTTAAGTATTTGTCCCTTAAAATTGCTCCGACCGAGAATCCGATCTGTTGAAAAGTTCCGCGCCGATGAATCCGGACAGGTTAGAGAGGTCCCAATGGCTGAAATTCTTAGCAGAACAGCTCCGACACTACAAATGCGACCCCCCTTCACGATTTCCCAAATGACAAAACTCCCAAGAATCAAAGAATTCAAGACAATGGACAAAATTCAGATTCTGTTACGAGCCCAAATTCGATTGAATTTGGAAGGATCAAACCCAGCAGAGCTGCAGTTTTGATCTGCCTGTTTGAAGGCAAAGAGGGCGATATTCGCGTAATTCTTACAAAAAGATCCTCAACTCTTTCGTCTCATTCCGGTCAGTGTCTTGATTAACGCTATTTTTTGGGTATTATCCTAGAGTAATTTAATGACGATTGAGGGATTTTTCCTTTCCCTTTCCCCCCCCCCCCCCGTGTGCAGGTGAAGTGGCATTGCCAGGAGGAAAAGTGGACGAGGGAGATGTCAATGATGTTGAGACTGCGCTGAGGGAAGCTAAAGAGGAAATTGGGTTGGACCCTGCTGCGGTTGATGTTGTTACTGTTCTTGAACCCTTCCATACTAAAGTAATACCTCTGTCAAACCCATTTTTAGCTCAAGAAAACTTCTGATGAATTTGTTCGGTTGATTTAAATTTTCCTAGTTTCTGTGCAGAAAAGCATTACTGTAACCCCTGTGGTTGGCATAATGTGGGATAAAAATGCATTCAACCCAGTCCCAAATGTCGAGGAGGTGGAAGCAGGATTCGATGCTCCTCTAGAAATGTTTCTTAAGGTTTTTTGTGCAAATATTAAATCTTTTTCATGATGGAACTTATTCCCCGGTTGCTCTTTACAGATGTACTTTTATGTATTGATGGATTCAGGATGAAAATCGCAGAGCAGAGGAGCGAGAATGGATGGAACACAAATATCTACTCCTTTTTTTTTATCACTTGTCAGATAATAAGACATATTATATGGGCTCTTACTGCTGGCATTTTAATTAAAGCCGCATCAATTGTGTACCAACGACCACCTGCTTTTGAAGAGCATAGGCCTCGATTCTGGAGTAGAAGTCGGCAATGATTGTGTTCTTTCAACAGTTAATAGAACAAGCTAGCCCACGATGTACACATAGTAAGTATGTTCAGAAACAAGAATTCATCTTTGCTTCACAATATCAGGCATGATTAGCTAATATATATACATATTGTTTATTTCACAAATTACATATTTGACACAAATCTGTGACACAATGTTTATGTTTGCTTTACAATGTTAACAAGCGACATTTGTCCTTTTTTACTTTTTTTCCATTATTGTTCGTCTTTCTTAGTGAAAGAGAGCTTCATATGGAATTGTGATGAAATGATCAAAATTGAGTGATATCATCTGTTCAAAGCCAGTATTTATGTTCCATAGAGATTTAAATGAGTTTTATTACTTTGATGATTAAGGAGGCGGATGAAATCACTTATGCTTAGACTCCAAAAGGACAGCTGAGGAATAAGAATACGTTAAGATATAAAAGTAATGACGACTCAAGACAAGTTAAACAGAGGACAGCTTAGATAGTAGACTAATCGTAATACAGCTCGGGTAAGCCCTAAAAGGTTCTTGTTTATAAGTTTCGTGTGATGTCGGCAGATTATGTTAGAAGACAAAAGAGTATTAACGAGTTAACATGAATAAGAAATCTAGCAAATGTAGCATATAATTAAAGAACGTGAGAATAAATTGTGTCAAGCATAGAGGGAAACCTGAAATAAATGATTATGAAGTCAAAATCTGTATAAACAAAATAAGCATTTTCGGGAACATATCACCCTTTGTTAATGCTACAACTCAGAAAATCTCAATTCTTAGATGAGAACTATAACATCAAACATAAGTTACTTCCAGTGTCAAACAGAAGGTGGCCAGGATGCAAGTCCATAGTGGATAAGTGAGATGCACAAAAGCAAGAAGCCCACTGAATGTAAAAGTAATTTGTTAACGTGTTTATAGTTCACATAGATGTGAAGTAAATCGAATGATTGGGGTATAAGAAATTAATCCTTTTGGGTTCGATTTATTCAATAGTAGTTTTTACATATCAGTTGGTTAATACATTAATTGGGTTAATCCCAAGCTAAAAGATACTGAAGTACATAATATAATACTAAGGACAATGGGTATAGGAAAAATGCCAGTAGACAAGTCCATAATGAGTAAGTAGTGCATGAGTATGCCATTAGACCTATCACCCCACAAACCAGTAAAATTGTGAGAACTTCTGCTGAATAACTCCATGTCAAATCTTTTGCATACACAATTACTAGAATTGTTGTCAATCCCATAATGTTGTTCATCACCACTCCACCATAAATCTGCAATGCAAATATTTCCGCCTTGTTTATTAAGATGGTTTACAATATTGAACCAATATGTTAATGAAAGAAAAAAAGAACAGAGGAGGACATTATTTATTATTGCTTCAGAAACTGCATTCAGGTAGTATTACCAATGTTGAACATGGAAAGACATGTTTTTTTTTTTTTTTTGGTTAACTAGTGAGGCTTAGAAAACACACTCTGGTTTCATGTTTAATTGTGCTGGACTTTGTGGTGTCTAACTATTCATGTTGTAAATTCTTCATTCTAGTAAAAGCTTGCAGCCGTAAAGTGGACATAGATTTCACATTGAGGATAAACCGTTCTCTGTGTGTGTGTGTGTGTGGTGTGAGAGAGAGAGAGAGAGAGAGAGAGAGAGACCTCTGAAAATGTCAAAGAAGCAGTTCTTGAACTCTTTCGGCTTGCTGGAAAAATTGCTGAAATTGCTGTTTTTGCATTGATAGCAGCTGGTACTATTACAAAAAATATGAAGAAAGAAGGGACACCAATGGCATCTGATATTTGTTCAATGCTAGTCATAAGAGGTTTAGAAAGGAAAGTCAATACGGCAATTCCTAACAGCACTTGAAATACGGATCTGATAAAAACCCATGTCATTGATTTAAACTTGGAGATCGGAAGAGCACACGTCTGCATACACTAATCTGTCAACTTCTCGACACATGATCTGCAAATTTCAAAACAAAACCACCGCAATTGTTGTGGATTATTATACCCTAATCCCTACATGTTATGAATGAGGGTTATGTTAAATATGGTGCAATATTATTGAAGTAAGCAAATAATGTTGCTTACCTTGTCAAATTCATCGACTTACTTTTTTGCATCCTTGCATTTTGTGACATTAGTGGCTTTATTAAGCCATTTAGTTACTCCGTCAACAAATTCTTCTTCAGTGATTATGTTGTCACAGTCTTTGTCAAAATCTTTTATCACCTTCTCTGGCACAAAGTCATGATCTGGCTGCTTATCTCCAAATTTAACTGAACGAATCAGTTGCTTCATGTCAGATTTGCATATTGAATTGCTTTTGTCACGACGCTCTTCCGATCTTCTTGAAACCTTCAGGAAGTCCGCACATCTTGAATTAACAAGACAAATAGGTACATATTTGGCACATAGTACTAGGCTGCACTCAACAACACAGCAGACAAGAACTTATTATTTAGCATTGGCCAGGGCCAGTGATGTCTAATTGACATTGCCAACCATGTAGTGAAAAGGAGGAAAGGAAAAAGAACTACTCTTTAATTCGATCAACATCCGGGCTTCCATCATCTGAGAGAAGATATTTTCCTTCAAGTTCTTGGGTTTGTGCATGCTTCAAAATCCTTGCCATCAGATGCTCAACCTCTGTGAGGACATTTCCTTTGTTCTTGGCGAATGGCTGCACTACCTGCAGAATGAAGCGGTGTTATAAGGATAAAGCACAGAACAGCTAAGGCATGTTTAGTAACTTGTATTGAACAGTATGTACTATCCAACCATGTCTAGTGTTATAACATAATTGATCAGTTTAACAAAGAAATTATAATGTCCTATTGAGATCAGAACCAAAGATAAATGGCTAAGGAGTTAGCTTGCCTCGCGTAAGAACTTTCTTGAGGTAGACTCGCCACTTTCAGCCAACTTCTTGGCTTCATCTATCCACTTTGTGCAACCCTCTACGAACTCGTGTTCTTCTATTCTTCCATCCTTGTTCATGTCCAATGCTTTCAGAATTTCAGAAAGGGCATAATCTTTTTCTACCTGCACCTTCCCGTTCTGGATATCAAGTATCAAATTTTCCAGCTCAAGAAATATAAGGCATTTGTCATCATCTTTATCTGTTTGAGCAAATAACCTGCAATTACAAATCTTGAAATAAGAATCTTCACTGGCTAAACTTGCTCTGCTTTCTAAGTGCTGACAGGTTGCAATTTAACGTGTAATTATGATGGAAATTATACTGACCGTTTTGGTAAGGTTGGTTACTGAGTATTGGAGCAAAAACTGCAGTAAAACATAACTTGACTGTGCAGTTTAGGTCAATATTACCTTTTGATGACTGAAATTTTAGGCTGTCCATTTTCATCAATAAGCTTTTCTTGGGCATATCTTTGCACATGATGCAGAAATCCGGCTAGCAGATTTTCGTACTTTGAGTACTCCAAACTTCTCTCCTGAATCCAAGGATCGAAAATCTGCCAAAATATGAGCCCATTTAACGGCCTCCTTCTTTCTGGGGTTAGCAAGCGTGTAGTTAGTTTGTGCAACACTAGTTACCTGATGGGCGAAGTAGGACAGTAACATTAAGGTCGATAATATTAGTGCAATCAAAATCACAAGGCGAGATCCAAATGAAGAGTTGAAAACACTAGCTAACTGCACCAGAATATAGGGGATCAAAGAAAGAAGCATAATCCCAGCTGTATAACAAGTCTTTTTGTCAATGGTGACCCCAGTATCTGCAGATAAGAAACACAACTCGGTTCATAAACATTCAAATGCAAAAATGGATTTATTCAACTTTAATAATTTCGCAAAGCAGAAAAGGTGGTGAACCTTTCAGGTCTGATAATTTTCCTTTGGCCAGCCAACATTTTGAGCCTGAAGATTGTGTTATCTTAGAAGCTGATCTTGCTGATAACTCCGTTCTGCAAATATTACACACATACCCCAAAGTAGTGTGAGATTCAGCACTGTGGATCCAGCGTATGCACCTACTCCATTCGACACATTACATTGAGCGGTCTCCTTGCTCTGGAGTACTCCAGATACTTCAGGGAGCAAATCAAAATCAGAAACATGCAAGAAAACACAGATTTACAGTGATTTAAAGTCAATATGAACGGTTTAGTTTATGGTCACCATAATTTGTTCATCAAAGAGTCAGAATATTGATGTAAGATGGTAAACTTACCAATCACCATGGCCTGTTTGGGCAACACCATGAGGATTCTGAAAACACTAGCACCATATACACCAGTGCCTAAGATATTAAACATGGTCTTGCTTCCTTTCCTGACAAGCTTTCCTCCAATTATCAGCAAGTACTGATAAACTACTATTTGGAAAATATAGCCTGCAATGTTATCAGCACATGGAAAGAATCCATACATATGATGGCAGGATTGTAGCTGTGGAGACGAGTCAGTGGAAGTAAGAAATGCAGGTTGATTTGTAACAAGATCGATCCCATCTGAAATTAGATTATTATCAGAAGAACTGAGTTTTAGGAATCCGGCTTGAATGTTGGCTGGGAAAACAAGTTCAAGAATGAGAAAGTATAGCAGATGGCTAGGCATTGATAAAGATGTATTTGACATTTGACATGCAGCAAAAGCAGTTAATTAATGAGTTTAGGACTAGATTCTTTAGGGATTGCAATGAGTTTAGGACTAGGTTCTTCAGGGATTTATAAGTAAGCAACTAGTGTTCTGGGGATCTCAGAATAGGAAAATGAGTTATTTTTAATTATTCATTCATTTTTTCATTTTTTCTGGGGGTTGGGTTGGGGGGGGGGGAGTATCGGTTAGGTCAATTGGCTCATTTCTTACATTACACGTCATGTTGGGTGTTCCAGTTTTGGGTTTAGTTAATGGAGTGACCAAGTCCAGACTAAATATTTCGGTTTGACGGCAAGTCTGTTCGAGTTCGGACTCAAGTAACACTTTGGGTTTTGTTCTGGTTTTTGTTTGAAGAAGACAAGTGTAGTGATGATGTGATTGTGAAATGAAAGAGATAGTTTTATGAGTTGTGATAGAATTAATTAGAAATTTGAATTTAAAAATTTTGTGAGTAAGAAAAAAATATTCAGTTTTTTTCAGATTTTTCGGGTTTTAGCTCAAACCCAAAGTCCGTCCAAACCCGTTTGGTTTCGGGTTCAGGTATCAAAACCCGAATCCCGGGCCTGCTTGGGTAATCCGTTGGCGCTCAGGTTTTTTATCTAGCCCTAGTTTTACATATTGTTGTAATTGAATAAAAGAGTATTGCCACCAAAGCAACATGTACGAGTCACTTTTATTCCAAAAAGACAGTACTATTGTAGTTAATTCAATGACTCTTTAATTTATACGTGATAAGCAATTCAAATCTTCGTATAGCTTCTATTTCAGTAAGAGAACAAAATCAAATTGATATGACCATATATGGATGTATAATAAGTTTGTTAATTAGCTAACAATCTAATCTCTTAAACCGATTTAATGATTTATACTTAGTGATATCATACCAAACTCGAAGAACTTCATAGAGAAAAAAAAATTCAACTTGTAAATTATGAAGAGGAATGCTATTTAGCACCACTGGTGCTTGGCACCATATCAAGGTGGCACTAAATGATAAGTTGAATTAAGTGGATCATTTATTTATTCATTTAATTTCACTTATCATTTAATGACACATTGGATGCCACAGAGACTGGTGCAAAGCACCACTGGTGCTACATAGCATTATTCAATTATGAACGGTGGGTTTGTTTCTCAGCCAATTATGATCATTATATTTAGTTTTGTTTGCACATCAAATCTGCATTAACTTATAGTTTTGCCATGCAATCAAATTATTATAAACAGAACTCATTATAACCCATTATAATTGATTGCCAAAAGGACCTTTTGATTTTGATAGCCAACATGGATGAAATTTGAAAACAGAGAGGCAGTGAAGACCTCGGACAAGATTGGTTTTTCCAACTTTATCACTAATTTGTCTTTTGAGGAATAAATTCCTGCGCCACTTAAATCGATCAAACAGAGAATAAAATTTTAAGGCTTGATGCTGTGGTATTGATCGACGCGTAAGCGCCTGTTCCATAAAAATTATATTATATATTCTGCCGCAAACAGAAACTTCTATATGCCTTTAGTGATAGATAGCACTTTGGTGCGGACAACAGTGTTTAATTCATTGATTCACAAATTATAGTGAGACGGAATAAATGCTGAAGCTTTGAATGAGTATTTGAAAGAGTTTTGCTATTTGAACAAAAAATTATATAAAGATAAAAATTGAATAATATTCAAACTACTCATTGGAAATTATAATGAATGGAGCAAAACTGAGAATCATACGTCCATCTAAATAAATATGGGAATTGTTTAAAATTTACACAGTTTGAAATAACGGTAAACTGGTACAACACATTGTATTGAATATATGGAATAAAATCAGACGAAATAGATTTAGGTACAAACTCTTATGTGATGCTAGCAGCCACCAAAATCATATAAGTTATGCAAATGCCATGTCTGTATGTAAGTTATCTTCAAAGAGGAGGGAAAAAAATCTCATAAAAATTGGTCCTCGTACAAGAGGTATATTAATACATTCCATTCAATTCCGAAGTGTGTTCTACTTTCTAGCTTATAGCTCTGTAACCGCAAATCCTTGTGCTACATCAAAAGTCAAAACTCATATGTAGCTTCTTCCCCTTCCTCGTCCCCTCCCTCGGCCCCAGCCACCACCCCTTGCACCACTCCTTCCTCCATAAGCTAGGCTTTCAAATGCCCTACTCGCAAATTGGTTATGTATACCACCACCTCCGCGACCCTTTTTCAAAGTACTATTACCAGCACCATTAAGAGCATCACCAGGACGCTTCCCCCTGCAGATGAAAATACAAGGGAAGGAAATTTGGAATTTGTTTCCACTCAAAAAGATGTAAATATCAAGCATGTTCAAAATACATTCTCTAAACGAAAGGCAGTGCAAGAATAAAAAGAACTCCCTTCAAAGTGGCATAAGAGCCGTAACATATCATGACAATGCGAGATTGTAAAAGATGCTATTTTAAAGCCGCCACCATAGCTTTTACATACGGCATATTTCTGGACATAATATACATGTAGCTTTACATGTATGTTATCATAATTACCATCCTGCCTTGCTTTATGCGAGCCAATTAGCACCTCTCAGCTCCAGGTTGGGCAGAATTGGTATCCTTGAGACTTGCAGTTTACTTAATTAGGTCAAAAGGAAATTGGATCTACTCTATAATTCGCAGTTTTCCTCAGATGATATTAATGAATTTTCAATTAGACATTTAACAATATAAATCTATTGATATTACATTTATAAATCTAGTAAGCCTGCTGGTAACTTATGATGTCAATAGTGTTAAACCATGTAATTAATCCATAAGCGAAATGTAAACTGTCTGGGATTCAGAAAGGCTGTCAGCTGGTGAAAAAGTTAAGATAACAATCAAATAAATGTTGAAGGGTATAATTCTGCCTGATAGATCACTAGAAAAGTAACGCAAAGAGCACGGAACACTCCAACCCTCCCCACTGCCCTAAGGATCGCGTCTTATGTTTGGAGCTGCATTATGAAAAGAATATCAATCATTTGCAGAATTATCAAGAATTAACGTGACTATAGATTAGTCAGAAATTAGCTTCATGTATGGCATGTACAAATTTTGTTCTTATGGAAAAAGAATGTAGTAGAATACGCTTGGAACGTTCAATCTAATCCGCACTACCATCTTAAAAGTGCCAATAGGAGACGTACCCGGCTGCAGCAGAAGTTGACGTGGGAGGCTTCACAGCTTCTTTCCAAGATAAATTAACTTTCTTGTCTCCAATAAATGAAGGTGATTTTGAGTGCAATGGCTAAACAATCAAACACAAACTGAGAAATTAGTTTAAAGCAAGCATACATACTTAAAAATTCAAAGCAAATACTTATTTCCGTTTACCTGAGTCATAGCCAATATGTTATTGCAAGTTCGTAATCCAGTTGTAGTGTTTTGCTTCTGCATTTTCTGCATATATTGTGTGTGTCATGTATGTTAATAGTTGTAAAATTATTAACAAGCTAGCTCTTGTAATATGAACTCACAACTCTATCCTTCGCTTCATCTGACAAAGCAGCTGCCAATACTTTGTTGTTCTCAGCCATCCCCTGAGTCAACTTCTTCATCGTAGCCCTTGCTAACTCTTCAACACAATTCAACCTGTTGCATTAACAATAGATACATCATCTTAAAATGTACATCCATCATGAGTAAATTTAATTTGTTACTTTTACACTCCATTCAAAATTCAAATCAACACTGTTCAATGTTCATATTTTCTGCAGGCCCTACAGTTTGAACGGCCAGTAAGTTTTCATTTGGTACAAGCTTTTCCAAAGCATAGACGTATTTCTACTTAAATAACGACCGTCTGGCTAAAGTCAAAGAGTTTGTTTTCACAAAAACAACAATAACAATAATACGAGGAAATTGCACAAAATGGTCACTTTTGCTGTGGCATTTCTTGGAATGACGGTTTCCATTTAAATAACGACCGTCTGGCTAAAGTCAAAGAGTGTGTTTTGACCAAAAACAACAATAACAATAATATGACGAAATTGCACAAAATGGTCACTTTTCCTGTGGCATTTCTTGGAATGACAATTTCAAGAAGTAAAATGTCATTTCACCCTTCTCTTCGCAAATTTACAATTTCTACCATCTACATCCTTTACCCTATCCCACACCTTAATTCTAATTCCAAGACAGCTCTGCCAGCACCTGCACCACAGGAGGCGAGGTGCAATGAGTGGCAGTTCCGCGGCACCTCCAGTTGTGGAGCCACTGTGATTTTGAGGTGGTGACATTGGTCAGACTGCAGTGGTGGAATTGGATGGAAATGGCGGTTGTCAAAGATGAGGATTGAAGTTGTTGGAAATAGCAATTGCAATTTAACTTGAAATAATGAAATTGCAAATTTTAATTAAGAAGAAGGCTATATAAGATATTTTACACGTTAAGTTGGCCATCTTTGCAAAAGCTTGACCCGCTAATTCTTGCTAAAGCTGTTCTAGAGAATCTCTAATTTTTATGCCTCTTCTCTTCGTGTTTGAGATTTTACCATTTAGTGTTCAATTCATTTCAGTTTTCTGTTCTAGGAGTAATTTGGGGAAAGAAAAAGAAAGAAAAAGAAAAGTAAATTTGTTTTCCTTGTTCTCAATGTTTTCAGTATTTTAAACTGAAAACACTCAAAACGTCGTTTTGAGGTTTTTTTCACAAAAATTTTCCTCATTTTCGATAGCTTTCTCGAAAATATAAAAGCAGCAAGTTTTCAATGTTTTTGAACACCATGAAAACAAAAAAGCCTGAAAATAACAAACAGGCATTTAGCTTCTTCAAAAGATCTCGTTTGAGCTTTTACGGAGAATTAAAAGTTCACAATTTAATGGCGATATTAGATTTGATAAAATATTACACACTAATACCAAAAGGAAAAAAAGAATGAAAAACGTAAAATAAAAGAAAAATAAAGAACAGATGTCTAGATTCCTAACTGAAATCTTCAGTTCTTTGATGATGAAGAGGAATGTTGCCTACAGCTGACGCATTTATAAAAATTGAAGTTGTCTAGGAAGATAAGTGCGGTTAATAGAGTCAGTCTTCCCTAATGACAAATGACGTATATATAGATATTGGAAGTGCACCCTTAGTGAAGTCACACATTCCGATTGGCCCAATTACAATTTCTATCAGCTGAATCAATATTCCACCGACTATGGACAGTCAAATGTAAATAAAAATACAGTTGGTGTTAAATTGAAATAAAACTATAAGTTGGTTGATCATATTGAAATAAATTGTACTTGGCTGATAAACATGAAATAGATCGGAAGTTCAGTCACCCTTGGTGATACTACCCTATAAATTAGGCATAAAGATATGATTCTGAAATATTTCAGGCGAAAATAATAACACTAACAACAACACTAACAACAACAGAATAAAGACAAGGCAGCAGGTTGAACAAACTCACCGTTCAGTGAAATCTTTGTATTGTTCAGAGAAGTCCTCCCCAAGCCTATCTGATGGTTGCCCAGTCACAATCTTGAAACCACATAAACTATTTGTGGCATTTGGCGCCTGTCGAATCACAAAAAATAGTGTCGAAATACACACACAAATATCTTAAAATGGTGAGGTCAAGATGCACAGATAACCTTATGAGCTAGATGGTGAAATGTATACAGGAGGCATTCAACATAAGTAAAGTTCATTTCTTCTCCCGCTTTTCTTCGAGGCATGTACTTCTGAAATAGGGAAAAAATTTTCACAATTGATAACATAAAAACAAAATAGATATAACATTCGAATAGAAGTTTCTTGAAGTTTAAAGGTTCTGGCTTCTTGAATCTAGCTGCATTTCTTTCTCATGCAACAGGCATATTAAATTATTAATGGATAAACAATGTAAAGGTGGTCAAGGAAGAGTAAGAGTTTTCCCCTTTTTGCACTTATACCCAAATTCTTTTTTCTTGGGTTGGGGGTTTTGCTTGATGGGACGGGATGGTGTCTCGGGTTGGGGGTTTTGCTTGATGGGAGGGGATGGTGTCTAGGTTAGTATGACTTCGTAATCAGTTGTCCTACATAATACAGACTGCATGTAGTAGCATTAAGGTTTGGCTGATATATAGAGCTGTCATATCTAAATTATTAAACTTGCCTGTAACAACTGAACAACATTAGGTAAAATTTGCCTTGAGTCATGCGGTGAGGTATAAGGTGAGCTTTCCGCAATGTTTTTAAGCAGGTCCACTCTTCGTTCTTCAGGAAGCTGAAACGTAAGAACAGAAACTATGCAGTTCTAGTACAGAATAAATAGCTTTTTAATAATATAGAAATTGTGGTTGAGTATCACAAGAACGTAAAATGAGAATTTAACGAAGAAGCTTCAATATACCAAAAATAACTAGCATTAACTTAGCAGCCAAACGTATTAAAATGGAACATGGGGCAAGGTAATTACCTCGTCAAAAACAGGAAAAATGTGTTTGTTTACATAATTGAAAAACTTGCTATTAGATGCACCCTTCTGCATGTTCAAGAAGTTGATAATAATACTGTCAAGAATCAATTAAGCACTTTATAACTTATAAATTAGGTTGACAAAAATAGTCAGTAGAATTAGAACCTCAAAAAAGGGGACAGCCATAAACAGACATGAAATTAATCTGTCGATATGGTCTCCATCTGAAACCTGAAATAGAAAAGCACACTGATTAATGTTAAATGAAACTTAAGAAAGAACAATTCTATTGGGTTTTTTTTTTTTTTTTAAATTTCTTTTTCAGTTTTCACACTACATAGGAAGCTCAGTCTTAAGCTGCTAACTGATCCTTTATCCTTTAGATCAACCACCCAAGTCATTGTGTCTTAACAGTTTTAGAAGATCAATAAAAGATCAACAGGCTAAAAGATGCAAATCAGTCAAAATATTTAAAAAGCAGGCAGCACTACAATTCAGCTCCCAGATATAATATTTAAAGAAAAAAAAGATGGCCCACTGATCCACCCAGATGGTTGGCTTCAATTTTCACAATTTCAGGGACATAGTCAACTATAGACTAATGAAACTTCAAAGTAAATTTTAAACCCTTCCCTTATGCCACTATATTCCCAAAATGATTTTTTAACTGTACAATGCTTCTAAAAGGTCAAGCGGGGGAAACAACGATAGAAACATTCTGCCCCATGTCCAAGTTCAGCCAGGGGTGCAAGACACAATGAAATAAAAGAATGAAAGGCTGCTTAGCAACGGATATCCAATAACTCCTCCAGCTTAGTCATGAAATCCTAGTACCACGCTACGTTCCCCATGGGACATTCTTAAGCATATGCAGAAACTTCTACTGCACATAAATATTTCAATTACCACGATTCCAAAAAGCCATCCCTTCTGCCATGGAATTTCAAGCTAAGGAGTTGGAAGTTTTCAAACGGCTACTATACCTCCAGCAATGCCCAACAAGAGACGCAAACCCAGCCATCAGAGTTTGTTCCATTGAAAATCTTCTACTGCCAAGCAGCAAATGAATTCGTAACCTGAAGTCTCAGTCATGGTGCTGTAGATGGTATGCTGTGATCTTAAATGGAGAGATTCGTATGAACAATGACTATCAAGGAAATAGTGTCCCCACTATCCCAGAAATTAGCACATTAGGTCAAAGAGTTATCAAATAGCCAAACAGCTCTCCTCCACTTCAATTACTAATTTTAGCTCAAGGCCTAGAAATTGACACATTCAATGTGCAGACGCAAATCAAGGAAATGCTAACAACATCTCTAAGATTTGCTCGTCAGAATAATGCAGGTTCTAAAACCTTGTGACTACATATTATAAAAATGGAAGTAATTCTGCCAATATCAACAGCAGAAAAATAAGAAAACTCACATTGAATTGCGCGTCCAAATCAGCTTGGCCTTCAATGATTTCAATGAGTTCTTGCAATCTCTCCGGAGAAGCATTCTCGCCAAACATGTTTAAGTTTTTTAAAAAATCCATGAACATCTTAAACTCAGCTCCTGTGACATCTTGTAAACTCTGCAAGTAAACCCAATTAATCTTGCACTGGGTTCTTAAAAACCGATAGTTATGCATAACCAGCATGTCAGTAACAATTTTCTTTGCATCCTGGCTTTAAAATTTGAGGCTAAATGGAGATATAGTATTCAACTATCTGTTGTGAAGAGAAGATAAATTTTCACACTTATCCTTTCCAGTGAGATGAGAAATACAGTGACATACCTTTTTAATCAGATCAGTTATGTGTCTTTCCATTTGATCTGATGGCTTCAAGAGCTCAGCTTTAAGAGGAAATACCTGCAATAGATATGTCGGATAGGAGGACCACGACATTGCATTATGTAGTGCTCCTTGTCCAAAAACAAAAACAACAACCATACACCATAATGATTGGCATGGAGTCACAGTGTTTATCTCCCTACCTTATCTCTAATGAAGATTAGTGTTCGCTCACGAAGACTTTCATCTATGATTTGCTCATCAACACTCTCAATGTGCTTGAATAGGGCTGTCAAAGAAGCTGCAAGGAGAAAGCATATTACCTAAGTGAAGCTCTATAAGATTAAATATAGTTAGCAGTTCAACCACCCACACCCACTTGTCCAAAGGAAAAAAAAAAAAAAAAAAAAAAAAAAATAAAACACACATATGGCATGCCGAACAAGCTAACATTAACGCAGCAAAGGGATTTCATAGGTTTTTAGTAAAATGCATATGGTCACATAACAGAGCTCAATATCCATAAACATCAAGAATAGAGGAAGACATCAGCCTAATTCATTAGACACTGCAAACAGGGAGGCACATTGCAGAACTATTCTGAAGTGTACTAGTCAAAAGGATCGAAAGGGAATTAATTCATAACAATTATCACCAGATGTGATCAAATAGATGAATAGGCATTGGCCATACCATTGCTTTGGACAAAGATTACAATTTCATGAAGCAAGGAGCCAAGGACCCAGTACAGCCCAATCAGTACAAGTTATCAATCTAAACTTAATACGAATTCCATTTCACGAAACAGGATGAAGTGAATATGCATACGAATACAAACTCAAGATCAGGTTTGCTCCACTGTCATCGAGTGAGTTAGATTACAAAGGTAACCCACAAAAAAAAAAAAAAAATTGTATTGTTGAACAGCAGTGCCTATTTACACTCCTATAAGATGAAATGGGGATAGAAAATTATAATCTTTTACTAGTTTTTTCTAAAGGTTTAAAAGGGATGTGTCCAAATATCAATCCCTGGGAAATTAGGACTTCCTTGAACCATTGAACAGTGAACAGGATATGGAAATAGGCAGAACAAGGGTTCACACAAAGAATTATGTGGATGGAATTTAGGCACTTACACGATGATGCAGCCGGAACTTCAGAATAGATCACTAATGATGCTCACATGACATCTCAATAAAGTAAATTCACACAAGTCTCATATATCATGAGAGTTGGAGTGGTAGTTTAAGTTGACCAGAAGTTGTAACTTCAGATCCACTTAAAAGATTAACCAGTGCAAGAACCCAAGTAAAATGAGTGCAAGATAACTAGAATTATACCTCCCAGTAGAATTTCCTTTGTAGGGTAATTTCCTTTGGGAATAATACATCAGAAATATTTAGATTATTAAAATAGAAGGTAGACTATTCAGGGTTGCTATAAATTAGACGCAGAAGACGGCATCAATCCATCCAAATAATCACAAAGATAATTTCAATCTATTATGTGCATAGTCTCTGTGTCTTACAAAGTTTATGGCTACGCTCATAGATCAATCAAATCATTTTATTATGATTCAATGGAAACCCATCTAAGTCATTATACCAGGTCCAATAATGTTATCTCCATTTACTTGACACGGTATTCACACTGAAATCCATCTAAGATATTATATCATGTCTGATAGCCTCATATCCATTTATTTGACAAAGTATTTTTAAGAACTAAGTGATCATAAAATTAGCCTCAAAGCTTTATTATCTGTCAATATGTATTGCTAATGCAATTAGTGAAATGTGAATTTAACATTTTAAAATAAGAAAAAACAATCACCAATAATATACACATTCTTCCACATCTCAGTGATGAATGGAATACCTTTCACATCTTGCCTTAACAAGGACAAAAGGGCTTTATGCACTGCATCCCGCTCCACGTTTTCCTCTAAAGCCATGAAGAATGAGGATTATATTTTAATTATAGTATATATTTCTTATTTAATTAGATTTTATAAAATGAAATATTTCTCAATTTATCTTATAAGGCACTTTGGCCATTCTATATTCTTAAATGACAGGCACGAATTACTTAATTTACCAGCTGTAAGGAGCTGCGCAAGAATATCAACAATTTTAGAGAGATGCTCTGGCGTGTCCTTGCAGAAAAGAGGAAGTCCACGAATTGCTTGCACCCGTATCTGGAAATGGACATGGACATTAGACACACAGACTGAGCCTTACATTCAGGAAGGATTTTTTCTCTTTTATTTTTTATTTGTTTTTTTTTTTTTTGGGGTGGGGGGGGGGGGGAATTTATGTTACAGTTGCATGCATTAATAAATGTGACCAACAGCATTGATTAATGAACTCTAAATCCACCTCTCACACTTCTTCACCGTATTTAAAGCTTCATTTCACATCCATCTAATTTTAACATAACGTCTGAATAATTTTCTCTACGGTGAAAAGAAACTAACCCCAAGCTCTTCAGCTTCACACAAATCAAGATGTGCATCAACAGCATTGACTGATGATCCTGGGAAGAACTTAAAGAACCTCGGAATCAGCTGCGCAGCTAATTGTCTGGCCTTAACACTGCTGCTCTTTGCTGTCTTTATAATATTCTCATAGTCCTCCGCGTGCTGTACAAACAAATAAGAAAAAACATTAATCAAATAATTCAATTTTTAAAAATCAAAGGCAAACAAAAATCGGAACCCTAAAATGGAGTAACGAAAGGGCTATAGAATTCATTCAATTGAAGCAATTAATGAACCTGAGATTTGTCTTTGGCCTCATTGAGGCGTTCCCCGTACTCGTAGAGCTTCTCTATGTCCTTGGCGTCGTCGGAGGTGTCTGCCATTGCTCTTCAGTGCGGGAGCTCGTTGTGAAGAAAGTGTTAGCCCACCTATACAGTAATAATTGGTGTAATATGCACTCCTGTAGGTCTGTGTGAATGACTAGGGAGTGAATTGGTTATAGACAGCGATTTTGAGTTGACTCGGGTGGGAAAGATTTGGGATTTTAGGTGCAGAGACGAAACTGAGGAAAAACAGATGTGGCAACCTGAAGAGTCACTGTTAATATTATTTAATTTTGTACACTGCGATGAATTTGAGCCGGAAAATTACTAAATCAGTAGGTAAGCCGGTGGTTTGTGAAGAAAATTTTTGACAAACAACAATCTTCACAGTCGGTGACAAACTAGAGGGAAACTCAACTTGTGAACCATAGAATCTTGTGCTTGCTAGACAAGGACTCGAACAATGAGGTTCACGGCCAATTGGGTTCGGAGCGATATGTCATTTGATGGCGGTTTTTGGGGACATACAAGACGTAAGTTATGACAAGCAATGTGTGTAACGAGTCGACAAAGTAGTTGTTATCTTTATTATTACGCGCTTGGATGAAGTTGAAATAAAATTTTCTATGGTTTGAATTTCTAAAATTTTAGTTAAAGTTTTAATGCAGATTACAGATTAATTCTTCAACTTATTTAGACTTAACCGAGATCTTCGAATTCACAGGGTAGGTTCGTTTTCAAGTTATACAAATTCAATTAATCTAGATATATATATATATATATATATCAATACTAATTGTTAAAATCATACCGGATGGTCCTCTAAATTTTGTAAGTTTTAGTTGGTCCGGTCATTTTATAAGTTGTAATTGGTCTGGTCCTTCAACCTTTACGAATTCTCATATTGCTATCCAACTTTAACGTGTTTTCGAAATTGTTGGGTACTCTCAAACTCACTCATCGTGTTTGTCTATTATTTGATAATGATTCATGTAAAAGCTAAAAGAGATTACAACCGTCACGTTGATGATATTATGATAATCCTCCGCAAATAGTGCAAGGTTTTTATTTTGCGATTTTTTTTCCTCCAAATAGTGCAAGGTTTTTATTTTGCGAACGTTTTTTTTTCCCAATATGATTGATTGGGACCGGACCAAGACAAACAATTCGTAAAGGAAATCAGAGGATAGAAAAGATGGGGCACCGCAAGGCCAAGTTATAGTTGGACCTTGAAGTGGGTAAAAATTTTCGAGCATAAATGTTTATTGCCGTTATGGCACTACACGAATGATTATGTACGGGTCTAGCCGTTGATGTGATTCGGGAAAGAGGTGGTGATGTATTAATGACACGCCACATCATTGTCTTGAGCCGTTATAGCACCAAACATATAGTGCATGACATTTTCCATTGAAATGGATTCTGCACGTATCAGGATTTTTACAGTGAAGGCAAAAGATATTTCTGGACACGTATATCTATTTATGCTCCGTTTCATTCTTTTTCTCTATACGTACCCTTGAGAAAACACAAAGGGGGCTTAGTTTGTCTCTGCCAAAGAGCTAATAAAATTTTTTAACATTGCAACTTCTCTGCTTTAATCAGGCTATCTGGCTATGTGTAATCCAAAAGCAAGAGTCGGAACTCAGAACCGAGTCTGAGCAATGACAAAAAAACACATCTATGAGGAATCCTCTGAATATTAAAAGAAGGGCAATTATGCTCCGATAACAACTGCATTTTATTCGTCCTTTGGTTCAGATTTTAGAAGCTGAAACAAAATCCTAGCTTAAACTACAAAATAGGCATATCTAATGCTTTTAGAACATCCTTGAACTCAAATTCACGGGTTTCTTTGTTGAAACGTTCAACCAGATTGTACCTGATATCATTCAAGTAAAATGATTGCGCAGTCTCAAGAAGCCACTTTGCCTCTGAGTCAGTCAGCTTGCTAGTAAACACAATATCTCCCCGCATAAGTACCAAGTCCTTAGTTTCAGCAAATTCTGTGTAATATGAAGCGGTGAAGTATGGAGCCGCTTGAGTTCCTCTTGCCTTGTAGTCTTCAAGACCGGTAAAAAGCATGTGTGGCATCTGAACTGCTTGACAACATGCAAATACGTAAGTGAGACTACACATATATTGACCAGTACAGTCTCATTATGAAGACAACTCATTTCTCTCTAAATTTTAAACCTTCATTTGGTGCTTTTCAAAGACTAGTCCAAACTTTGGAGAGGTGATTTTTTTTTTTTTTTTTTGGTGAGTGTATTTTTGTTGTTTTTTTTTTTTGGGGGGGGGGGGGGGGGGTTGT
>CAVNYN010237820.1:0-21543 GCA_963692815.1 Nyctanthes arbor-tristis | reverse complement strand
CCCCCCCCCCCCCCCCCCCCGAGGCGTTGACTGCCGGGAAAAAGTAATTCAGTCTAACCTTGCAAAAACATTGTTGTGTAACCATTTTCCTTCCACATTGGAATAACAAAATAGCGGCTGCAGATATAGAACAAGAACGTCCCATCATGAGGAAGGATGACATGTTTAAAAAAGAGAAGAAAAGCAAACAGATGGAAGAATTACCAATCTGCAGCTCTTTGCTTCAATAGATGGTGCAATTTTGCTTTCATAAATACACCAATATGTCCTCCCAAGTGATACTAAAATAAGCAAGCCACACAACTGTCAAACTATTATTGAAGGATTTGACCAAAAGAAAAGGATTAATAATAGAGGATATCGAAACTGGCATTTACATTCATAAACCATAAACAATGTGCTGAAACGTGAAAGAATATAGTGATAATTGCAAGAAATCAACAAGGATTTTATCTCACTCATCTATCAGAATGAACACTTAGTACAAATACTTCTAAAAAAATCCATCAAAAGAATGAGAACTATTATCAAAATTCTACTCATAAGTTCCATCCACGCGATATCAGGATATAGAAATTTATTGCTAACCTGATAATATAATGGTTAATCTTTTCACAATTAAGTGATTGACTTCTAGTGATAATGATGTTAAGGGGAAAAAAAAAGGTACACCAAAAAGGCTTTGCAGACGATAATCAGCAAATTCTCCAAGGATATCCATTAAGCTAAACAAACACTTCAGTCGATAAGCCTAAACCTTTAAGTTGTCCTGAATGTTACTTTATGATGTACTATATTCTATTTATACTAAAATGCCATGGAATATGAGAAGCGCATGAACAAAAATGTCATAAAGTTAATGAGAGCTGTCTAGTGGGAAATGAATCTTTCACAGGGTTGAAGGAATTACATCATCCCAGATGTCCACAAGTTCTTCAGCTGATTTATTCTTTGCCCTCTCTAAATCAATAATCGACTCCAAGGGCTTCGGCTGCAATGGTGTGACCCAGTTGCAAAGCTTAATGACCTCCAGGAACCCAGCGATCCCCACCTCAAGAATTCACCAGGAATTGCGTTCTTTTGAACATTCTCAAAGTTCCTTCCAAGAGACGAGACGGTAGTATAAGACTGTTTCAGTATTGTGAAAGGACTATCAGCTTTACCCCTCACAGATGACACAGAAGACAATACCCTCCTAAGCTTTGATGGTACACGTTGCATTATATGTATCTGCAATGCAAAAATTTATCTTCAGAAATCCAATATCAAGCTAAAAGTAGAACGTATAAAAAACCTTCAATCGCTTCTTAATTTCTAAAAGCATAATAGAGGGTAACGACACAAACACCATTATTGATTTCATAAATCATTGATACGCAAAGAGCTGGCTCCCTGACCCGTAAATTTCTCTCTTCCAATTTGCAATACAGTAATCTTATTAAAATTTCTCTCAACCAAATTCCAGCCTAATACGGTGCATTTTAAGCCAATGATATACAGAACTATGCATGAGTTCTTTCCGGAATTTTATCAAACATCAGGCCAGCACCAAATCAGAAACTCAAAAATTTACAAAACCGCACAAAATAATCTACACCCAATAAAATGGCTTTAGTGTGTGTTGTGGCTTTAGTGTGTGTTGTCTTGCGACTAACACATGACACATTCTGAATCCACCATGTCTAGCTGCCTGTGCTCGCGTGTTCTTATTATTATTATTATTATTATTATTATTATTATTATTATTATTATTATTATTATTATGACAATACACTTGTATCGATTTTACTCAGAACAAAATTTTAGCTGACCTGTAATTGCCTGATTCCGATATGAACAGGCGGAGTACAAGATCTCAGTGGAGTGGGGTTTTAAAACAAGAGGTCAACACTAGAACTTCTGTGTATAAATACGGTAGTTGATTAAAAAATTAAAAAATATAAATAAAAAAAATTAAAAAATATAAATAAAAGTCCATCATCTACCCATCACCTAACATCACTGCTAACATTGACTTCCTTTCACAGCCAAAAGAAGAAGATGATGTCTAAAACTCAAAACACCAACTTCCAATGCAAAAAAGGGAGATGATGTCTAAAGGAAGGGAAAAAAACCAAGAGCTTTCGTGGAAAATTGCAAGAGATGCCTCTGCAAAACTGATGAAGCCATCTACTATATAAGCATTTGAAAATCGGTCTCCAAAAAGGATTAAAATGTGTAGAATTGTTCATTCAAATTAGGCAAATTATGTTTATGTAATGATGTATGCCACGAATCCCTCAAAAGGCTTTGAAACACAAGTAAAAAATCAATATAAAATAGGAATCTCAATTGGCTTACAGGTCTGGGAAGAATGAGAATCTATTTCATGGTTACACTGGTGATAATAAGGGTTAGATCAATATCACGGCATATGTGCCGTGATACGTACCGAATAACGGCATACAAGCCGTTATGCTAGTTTGAACAATTTCCTTGTTTCCATCTAGTTTCAACTAATTTTTAGAGTCAATATCAATGTTCTAATAATAATATGGTGTTTCACTTGAGATCATGGAATATGTGCTGTGATCTGTAATACATAATAGCATTTATGCCATTATAGTAGTTGACATAATTTTCATTTTCTTTTTGAGCTTGGATTTCTATATGGCAGTTTAACTAATTTTCAGGTGTGTTTTTATTCTATAACGGCATCTGTGTAGTGATGCATAACCCTAGGCTTCACTTCAATGATAGCTAGTGAGGTAGAGTTTTGGCGGCAAGAGGCTACAACATGTATATGAAACTTTTATAAACTTGTAATCAAGTTGCTCATATGTATATATGAAAATTTTTTTATATATTTTGGGTACTATAATTCCCTCTAGTTAAGCCTTACATATACTTATCTATACTCTTTCGTTTTTATATTAAGGTTTTTAGATTATTTTTAAGTAAATCATGCTATATATACATGTTGTATGACAAAAATACATGTAAATCGTGCAAGGGTAGTAAACATGATTTAACATCATGTTTATGTAACGTATCTTGTTACGTGATGTCTACATCTCATCCGTTCGCTCATCCATAATTGTTGAATACACTGGAAACATACAATTGGAGACGATTGGGTCATCATCGTTAAGTTTCACAAAGTTTCGAATTCGTTAAGGCCGTAATGGACTCATGCTATGAATATGGCACTATAACGGTATAGGTGCAGTGACGGCGGTCCTTCTTAATTTTGGGGCTCTCTTTTTACCGGAATGCACTCATATGGCCTATATACTAAACCTAGCTTTGATCAACTAGTTCGAGCTGGGGGGGGGCATTTGCACTATAGAGTATTAAACTTGGCTTAACGTCACGTTGTATAACCTATCTTGTCAAGTGGTGTTCACATCTCATCCGTATCTCATCCATGGTCATTGAACACACTGGAAACACATAAGAGGACACATTGGGGTCACCATTGTCAAGTTTCACAAAATTTTGACTTCGTTAAGGCCATTACGGACTTATGCCACGAATATGGCAATATAATGGTATAGGTGTAGTGATAGCGATCCTTATCGATTTTGGGGCCCTTCTTTTACCGAAATGTTCTCATATGGCCTCCCTTTTGAACCCAACTTCTATCAACTCGTTTGAGCCGGAAGTGAGACATTTACACATATAGGGTGTTAAATTTAGCTTAACGTCACGTTGTGTAATATATCTTGTCAAGTAATGTTCACATCTCATCCATTCGCTCATTCATAGTCATTGAACACACTGGAAACACATAATAGGACACGCTGGAGCACCATTGTCAAGTTTCACAAAGTTTCGACTTCAGGACTTATACCGCGAATATGATGCTATAACGGTATAGGTGCAGTGATAGTGATCTTTATTGATTTTGAGGCCCTCATTTTACCGGAATGCCCTCACATGTCCTCTTGACTGAACCCAACTTTGATCAACTCATTTGAGGCGTAGGAGCGGACATTTGCACATAGAGAGTGTTAAACATAACTTAGTAGAATGTTGTGTAGCTTGTCTCGTCACGTGATGTCTATAAATTATCCATTCGTGCATCTAAATACATTAAAAACACTATAAATACGCAAGTGGACACGGTGGGGTCATGAGTGTCAAGTTTTATGAAATTGCGACTTCGTTAGTGCTATAACAGACTCATACCGTGAATATGACGCTATCACTGCATAGGTGCAGTGATGAAGATCCTTCTTGATTTTGAGGCCCTTTTTTTACTGGGTTACACTCACATGGCTTCCCAACTGGACCCAACTTAGATCCATGTGTTTGAACCAGGGGGTGGGCATTTTGCACATACGCGGTGTTAAACATGACTTAGTAGTATGTTGTGTAGCTTGTCTTGTCACATGATATACACAAGTCATCCGTTTGAGCATCTAAATTCATTAAACAGACCGGAAACACGCAAGTGGACACAGTGGGGTCATGAGTGTCAAGTTTCATGAAATTTCGATTTTGTTAGTGCCATAACGGACTTATGCGGTGAATATGGCGTTATCATGGCGTAGGTGCAGTGATGACGATTCTTTTTTATTTTGCGGCCCTCCTTTTACCTGGTTGCACTTACATGGCTTCCCGCCTAGACCCAACTTATATCATTGTGTTTGAGCCTGGGGAGGGGGCATTTGCACATATAGGGTGTTAAACTTGACTTAACGTCACGTTGTGTAATGTATGTTGCCCAGTGATGTTTGCATCTGATCCGTTACTCATCCATAGTCATTGAACACACTGAAAACATACAAGGAGACATGATGGGGTCACTATTGTCAAGTTTCACAAAGTTTTGACTTCGTTAAGGTGATAACGGCCTCATGCCGTGAATATGGTGCTATAACAGCATAGGTGCAGTGACGGCGATCCGTCTTGATTTTGGGGCGCTTCTTTTACCAGCATGCACTCACATGGCCTTTCTACTGAATCTAGCCTCAATCAACTCGTTCGAGCTAGGTGAGAGATCGGAAGAGCATGTATAGGGTGTTAAACTTGACTTAACGTCACATTGTGTAACGTAGATTTTAAGTGATGTCCACATCTCATGCGTTCGTTCATCCATAGTCGTTGAACACACTGGAAACATATAAGGAGACACGGTGAGGTCACCATTGTCAAGTTCACAAAGTTTCGATTTCTTCAAGGCGATAACAGCCTTACGCCTTAAATATGACATTATAACTAATAGGTGCAGTGATGGTGATCAATCTTGATTTTGGAGCTCTCCTTTTACTGGTAAGCACTCACATGTCCCAAAAATGGCGCTATCACGACATAAGTGCAGTAATAATTTTCCATGTTGCAATGCGTTACCAACGCGTCTCTCTGCCACACCTCACTATTTTTATGGTGTTTTGCGTGGACAAATTTCCCTAAAATGAAAGCGTATTTTTTGTTGTTTTGCCATTAGTTATCCTATGATATGTACTTACCCAACGTTTTACTATTTGCAAGTCTTTTGAACAAAAAATTTAAAGGATGATGTATACAACTCCATTTGCTGAAATTTCCAACTGCGCTTGATTACAGATCCTCATGTTTCCATATTTTGACTATTTGCCACAACTCTAGTGTAATCTTTATCCAATCTTCCATTTGGCAAACAATTAACGGACTATTATTTCGTTCCAAACCTTTTCCAAACAACAACAAGCAAAAAGTGGGGAAAAAAAAGATAATTACGGTTTGCCACTCAGCCAAACAGACTTGGAATCAGCAAAGGCCCAAAAAAAAAAAAAACAGTTTCCGTGGGAGAAAACCTTGCACCCAAATAGAGCTTCAACTCTGGAACGCTCTCAATGGCTTTTAACGATTCTCCATCAACAGCATTCTAGTCATCTTTCTTCTCCACTGGGAGCATATTTTTCTTCTACATTACAGAGATGATTGTAATATCAAATAAGCAAATTCAGCATAGCATAAAAAAATGATTATTTTGAGAAATAAAGCCAAACCTCTTTATCTGCCTCAAAGAACTTAGCCTCTCATTTCTTTTTCTTCGTCTCAACTTGCTTGGAAAAGTACTTGTCATCAAACTCATCAACACTGACCTCAGAGATGTCAACCTTCGTTGGAGTACCAATGACATAGGCCTGGTTGACACATCTAAGAGGAACACCATTTATCTTGAATAGACCCACATCTTCACCCTATCCACTACTATTTTTTCGTTATTTTTGAATTTATCTCTATATCTCTTATCTTTTTTCATTTTTTTCGCTTTTTTCTCTACGCCTCTTTCTATTTCTATTTACTTAAAATAGTCATCTTCTCTCTATCTCTCTTCCACGTCACTACCACAATCCACCCTCCCATTAGAGATGCTAACATAGTTGGGAATATTAATATACAAAAAATAATTGTCAACTAATTTATTTTAACAAATTTACCAAAGAATGAAACTTGGCACTAAAATTAGTTAACAAATGAAATAGGATATAACATAGTTGGGAATCATAATATATACAAAAGTAAGTTTCAACTAATATATTTTATAAACCCACCCAAAAAAAAAAAATGAAACTCAGCATTAGAATTTTAACAAATGCTGGATACTAAAAAATAACATTGAGATCTCTTTATTTTGGGAGTATAGTATCGATAATTTTCTCAAGCTAGCCACTTGAATATAAGTTTCTTAGTCCAAATATCAACTTAGCAAACTTCGTACATGAATTAGTAATTTGACACCTTTTTTTTTTGTTATAATTACCAAAAATCCTTCAATATATTAACCACATGCTTTTATTATTTATTTTTTAACACCTCAAACTAAAATTAAAAGATGCGTTTTCACCTTACCCGTAGTTGACGTTACACATTCAATGATTATACATACATTTCCAGTCTAGTTGGGTCTGTTTTGAGAGACACAGATGATTTAACGAAATAAGGAGAGATAGAAGCATAGGGTACAAATGTTAATTGGACATCCAACTTTGGAGAGCCAATCGGGTCAACTAACAAATGGAGCTGCAAAACCATTTGTCCAGTAATGAAATTTAGGTCCAACTGGAAGCAAACGTAATCTAGCAGCATTAAGAACGTTAACCTATTTTTTATGTTGTCCAACATCTATTTATTTAAGAGACTGTGAATATTGGGTGAGAAAAACGAGAAGATTGACAACTAATCACTATAATCTTCATTGGGGAACTTATTCTCCGGATAAACTACTGCAACAAGTCAACAATTTATTTTCCTCCAAATTCCTCCCATTCAGTCCTTGACGTGCTTTTGTAGCACTTTTGACATCCGCATACTCCAAGAAGACCTAGAAATAAAAAGATATATTGTCAACACTCAGTTTACAAATATGAAAGGAAATATACACATCTGGCAAAGGGAAAAATTCAAGGCATCTGGTATATTTAAAATAATACAATAATGTCAAAAGGCATGCTGATACCAACCTTTTCTACACCTGGTGTTGGTTCACCATTGGGATTTGGGCATGGAACGACCACATTCATCAAGCTACCTATAGATAAGAGATAGTGAACATTATCCAATTCCCAGAGGAAATGCACAAAATTGAATAGAAGATTGAGGAAAATCATTTGAACGTCTAATATATAAATATAGCACGAAAAGAAAACGATCATTACACATGCAAAAAGAATAACCAGTGAACCAAACAATAAATAAATAAATAAATAAATAAATAAATAAATCTTGGAGGTTCAACGGCAATGTATTTTACCAAATTTCCTTCATTCTATTCTTATGTTCTCCACTATGTCCTCATAATCTTCATCATCCTTAAGTTCATCTGCAGTAACCAGGCTGCAACATGAGTCTCTGCAAGACAAAACAAATTAAGAAATTGACTGTAACATGAGTGCCTCCAAGAGAAATTGTGTTACGAATGGATGGTTTAACCCGTTTAAAGACAACTTCTCGTTTACCTGCAAAGCTATCTATTGCTGAGCCTGCAGAAGCACGCTTTCTTGCTCAGGTTTAAGAGACCTAGACCGGAAGCAACTCTTCGACAACTCCAAGACAGCCGACCAAACTCTCCGGCAACGCCTGATGTAAAATCATTGTGGGAAACGATCGAATTGCAAGAAACAGAAGTCAGATTTGGGTGGAGAGAGAGTTGTTGGATTTTGAATGCTTGGTGTGTAAGTGAGGAGTTGACGATGTGAACAAGGAGGAGGAGGAGGAGGAGGAGGAGGAGGAGTTAACGCTGGTTTCAACTGTGATGTTAGGGCACTTCTTCTCATTTGGGGTAGAATTGCTTGTAACATAGGGGATAAATTTGTACATTTGTATTTTAAAGATTTTTGAATTAATTTTACTCTTATTTTTTGGGTCAAACACTAGATAGACAAAAGTTTTTTGGAGGATTTTTATCGGGCCAATTTCCCCCGGGAACTGGGTGCGTGACCCGTAAAAGCTCGTAAAGCCCAGAATCTGAGTCGGCCTAAACCCGTTCGAGTCCAATTGAAAGGCCAGTAAACCCGAGTTCATCCATTTAATAGGCGTACAAAATTTATGGGCTCTCAGTGTGCTCGCCCATCTGTATTTCTTTTAACTTTTTAATTTAAACAGGCAGGTTTGGGGCCTGAACGAGCCACCACCTCTACCTGAACCTTTTTTTTGTTCAGGTTTTTTTTTTTTTTTTTTTTTTTTTTGGGTGGGGTGTAGTTCAACCGCTATGCCTAACCACAGGGAGCAATATTTCCACCCACCAATTTTTCAATGGGAAGGAGAAGGATTAAGAAGGTGTTTGATTTTCTTACTGAAAACACATTATAATCTCATTGACCACTGATTCATCAGTTACTCATTCATAATCACAAATCTCAAATTTTTATTAAATTAACACTATTCATTTCATCTTATTATAACTCATTGTGAATAAAGAGATTCAATCTGCCACTAAATTGTCTAATGTGAATGAGTGTTGGAAAATCGTGTTGTCTTGCAATATCCATAGGTTGCATAAAATAGGTTAATAAAAATAATTTGACAAGTTTTAGTGAAATGGAAATAGAACAATTGGCACTGTCGAATCTTTAAGGGCGTTAATGTTACAAATCCACAGTACTTTTGCGAAATAAAGATTTCGTTTGCTCAATTTAAGTAATCTTGATCTAGTATCATATAGTATGTCATCATATGGTGTCATATGACTATGTGACGTGTATCGGGACACGCTATATAGGAAATCACAACTATATGGCCTGCCTCAATATACACACACATGGCTATATGACACTATATGGTGCGGTGTCATACATATGGTACTAGAACACTTTTGTCAATTTAACTCTTTTTTTTTTTTAATCATTTTGAAATAAGCATAAGGTTAACTAAGGTTTACATAATGTTCCAACACTAATATAGGTGCATTATGATAACCAGTGGCCAGTATCATATATGGTTGCTTGTATCAATGTAACATATAATTATGCAACCTCATAAGATAATGGTTGTCATATGTAGCATCTAAATGGATATTGGAAAATTTTTAAATTTAATAGATTTACGCATTTGTGACAATGAAAAAGTCAAAAAGGTAAAAGAAACATTAGTGGACGCCCAGTTGAGAACAAAATTTTAAACCTGTAATGACTTAACATAGTCCCATCCATTTCTTTTTTCTGAGGTCCACATATCTGGTTGTCTGGATTAAAGTTGAGGAGTTAAAACACTCGGTTCACAACTTCACATCTTTTACTTTGCACAAAACAAAAGGCTCAATCCACTCAGGAAACCACGAACTTAAAAGAAAATAAAAAGACAATAGACTGCTCATATGGCCATGGTGGCATTGACAGCAACATATGGAATAAAAAGGTAAATTTATATTGAAAATTAGTTAATGAGTTGGTGAGATTCCTCATCCCATTTCACATGCCATTCATCAAAGATGTTAATGTGTGGGTCTCATTCACTTTATGACTTAGATGATGACATGATATTGTAACAAACAAAATCAATTTGGATCATGTTAACAAACTTTACAGTTTAGAAGGACGTGATTAATGTGCATACTACGAATAGATACATAAAGAACTGAATTATTTCTATCTTAAAGGGTTACCTCATTAAATGAAGTAGTTAATTTTACTTTTTTTAATAAATTCATCATTTTATTTCGCGTGTGTGACGGGTGAAAGATTCATTTGCTGTTTTTTTCAAGAAATTGACAAAATTTAAGCCAACTCACCAGAGTTAAGTAGAAAATGTCTCAGTGATGATTTTACAATAGGGGAATGCTTTTGGTCATACCCGTGAAATGATGCTATCATATCTTTCTAGAGAGAGAGAGAGAGAGAGAGAATTTAATTCAGAAATTCATGACTTCACGGGTTTTGATTCTGTCAATTAATGTGACAAGTATATTTTTTTCCCAACAGCACTTAATAACAAGTGTTCACTTCCATAGAGTATTGCTAATTAGTCCTAACATTGCTCCTCACGAAAAAAAACCTGCCATGTCTTTCCCCTCCATTTCATTCCCTGCTATCATTTTCATGTCCATTTTCCTTGTTACATTGGCTCCACACAGTTTCGCTAAGTCCACCGCCAACACCACCCGTCGCCTGCGCCAACTCTCGGTTGACTACTACGCAAAATCTTGTCCTCTGCTCGAGAAGCTCGTTGCATCCGTAACCTCCCAGCAATTCAAAGAAGCGCCGGTATCTGCCCCGGCGACCATTCGCCTCTTCTTCCATGACTGTTTCGTCGAGGTAATTCCTGTCTATCGACCCCCCCCCCCCCGGGCCCAAGAAAAAAAAAAATTCACAGAGTGGACTACCCGTCTAAAAGTTTAAACTGTTAGATGATGAATTCTTAGGACTCAAAGTAGCAACCTCGGTTAGGAACCTAAGCATCAACTTTGAGTTTCACCTTAATGACTTCTAATTATGTACGGATGCTGTCAATTAAGGGATGTGATGCATCAGTACTGATAGCAACAAGGAGAGGAAGCAAAGAATTAGCGGAGAAAGATGCGGCGGATAACAAGGAACTAGCAGTTGAGGCATTTGAAAGCATAAGAAGGGCCAAATCAATGGTGGAGAGCAAGTGCCCTGGAGTTGTATCTTGTGCAGATATACTCGCAATTGCTGCCAGAGATTTCATCCATTTGGTAAGCAAATATATAAGCTCCAAAACACACAGTACATTCCCCCATTATTTAATGCTCTGCTTTCTTGTTTTCTTCCACTGCCAAGGCAAAATATGGGCCTCACGTGACATGGTAATCAAGAATTAGAATTATCGACAATGATGCAATAGCAATTTTAAGAAGTTTGAAGTTGGATACTTAAGTTTTCTCTCTGTGTTGTACGAGGTCACGTTATTGGCATTCGAAAAAGTTGAAGCAAATCAAGTGAAGGCAAAAACGTAACAGAGAGACAAAAAGAGACCTTTTCTTCACCTGTTTGAACAGTGCAACTTGAAGACTAAAACAAAATCTGGATTAGGATGTCCCGATTCGAGTGATTGAAAAATTGTTTTAGTTAGAGAAATAACAGCTGTGAATATTGGCTGGTACTTAACACGACAAATCCCTCCTTTGATTCGTTCATAATTAGTCATCCATGTACCTCCAAATCTGTTGTTTCTTTGGTAGTTAGGTTCTAGTTGAAACAAATTATTTGCCATTTGACAATAATAAGACACAACTAGATTAGCGTAATTATACTGCATTCTAAAGCACTAACAGCCTTTGCAGTTACTCGAAACCAGATATGGCAAAAGAATCTGTCCATTTTATGTATTAGTTGTAGACTGACCATGTGGATTTGTTCGTGTTACAGGCGGGAGGTCCATATTATCAAGTGAAAAAGGGAAGGTGGGACGGAAAAATATCCATGGCATCAAGAGTACACTCCAATCTCCCTAGAGCAAACTTAACAGTTGACGAACTTTTGCAGCTATTCAAATCCAAAGGCCTAACACTCGAAGACCTGGTGGTCCTCTCTGGTGCACACACCATTGGTTTTGCTCACTGTCACCAGTTTGTTAACCGGTTATACAACTACAAGGGCACCAAGCAACCTGACCCAAACATTGACCCGAGACTCCTTAAGGAGCTTAAAATGTCATGCCCACAATTTGGAGGCAGTTCCGACGCCATTGCGCCATTTGATGTGACAACTCCATTTGCATTTGACAATGCCTACTATGGGAATTTAGTGAAAAAACTGGGCTTGTTGGCTTCTGATCAAGCTCTGTATTTGGACCCAAGGACTAAACCTTTGGTTCAAAATCTGGCAACGGATAAGCAGAAGTTTTTTCAGTTATTTGCTGCTGCTATGGATAAAATGGGATCTATTGGGGTGAAAAGGGGAAGGAAACACGGGGAGAAGAGAAAAGACTGCAGTATGCATATGTGATGATTCTTGATATCCCCTTTTTCCCCCCTTCTTTGGGTGAATTGATTTTAGTTTTGAGTAAACCAAGGTTCATTTGCAGAAGTGTAGACTCAGCTAAGCTTGACCGAATCTTTACATGGGAGACGGCGAATGAAAGGGC
Organism: Nyctanthes arbor-tristis; assembly: GCA_963692815.1. Taxonomy (NCBI): domain Eukaryota; kingdom Viridiplantae; phylum Streptophyta; class Magnoliopsida; order Lamiales; family Oleaceae; genus Nyctanthes; species Nyctanthes arbor-tristis. The sequence goes on along the minus strand of CAVNYN010237820.1, from coordinate 9,030 downwards.
TAAAAAATGTTTTGCCTATTCCGTTGCCGGGACTTGAACCCGGGTCTCTCGGGTGAGAGCCGAGTATCCTAACCAACTAGACTACAACGGATTCCGTTTGCAAAGTTATGATAAAATTCTATATATTCACATTTTTTTTATTTATTTTTCCCCAGTCATTTGTCTCCAAAGAGGCGCAATCATACTTGATGTGAAAGTAGTGTTACTTGATGTGTAAAAATTTGTACTCATCCACAATTTATTTATTTAAATGTCTCTTTAGTCATATTTTTTAAAATGACAATGTTTGAAGTTATTTGTAAATGTAAATTAAGGTGTGTGTATATACAAAGTTTGTGCACTAATACTCCTTGATACCAACGTATTAGTCTAATTTGAAGACCAACTAATGTCTTTCTAGTATATTTTGTACTCCCTCCATCTTATAAAAATAGTTCAGTAGGTAATTTTATGTGAATTAAGGTTTAGTAGATAGTGTGGTTAAAATATTTAATTTTACTTTTTTTTATATACCCTTGTGTCATTAATTATTTGAAATATTGTCAATACAAAGGTAATTGAACAATAATAATTAATTAGAAGTATATATAGAAATAAAATATTAAATATATATTTAATATAATAAGTGAATTACTTTTTTTAGATGAATGAAAATAAAATAATAGATTATATTTTTAAGACGATTGGAATACCAAACTCTTCCGATCTCAAACAAAAGTACAAAACCAAGGAAATTCCAATTAGATGGTTCTAGATATACAGACCAAGCAAAATAATCAAGGCCCACTTTAACTAATATTATTCTTAAACTAAAGAGAAAAGAAGAGAATATTTCATTAGCATATTTTATTAATCTTTGTAGGACCCCATCCGCCTCAATTCTCCTTCTATTTTCTACATATTTTCTACATAGTTAAGAATATAATTAATATTGGTAAAAAATACAATTTAAAAATATATTTTTTAATTTATTTAATATATTTTATTATATATCTTTTTTATTATTTATTAATTATCATGTATAATAAATAAATGTATTTTAAAAATTTTAAAAGTTAAATAAAAAAATGTGAGTTTTAGACGAATAAAAAAAAGAAGAAAATATTTTTTGAAACCGAGTTTAATGGTGAAGGCATTGGATTTCAGATTAATTTTGTCTCGTTTCAACATTGATTCTTATTGTAGTATTTGTTAATTAGTATTTTTGAATTATTACCACTAATTTTTGAATATCTCAACAAGTAGGCGGTATAATTGGAGAAACAAACACGAAAAGAAACAGCCAAAAAACATACAAGTCATTGCAACTTCTAAGCACAAAAATTTTATAACTAAAAGAAAAGAAAATCCTTTTATCTTCATGAAACAGGAACCCTTTCCTTTTCATCAATGGAATGGTCACAGCTTGATCCGCTATTCGTATCCTTCGTGCTTGAATTCTGATCATCCGCTCTGTGAACTGAAGGCGCTCTCAGTATTATCTGATGCGGGAAATTGAGGAGAGCTTTAGAGCCTCTCATCTTAAACGCCGCCGCATCATAAGCCAGAGCAGCATCTTCGGCCGTTTCAAACGTGCCCAGCCACACGCGTGCGCCGTGTCGGGTCGAGTCACGAATTTCCGCCGCGTATTTTCCCCACGGACGCCTTCTCACGCCCCTGTAGTGCTTCTTCTTTATTGAACCCACCAACGGGGCGGCGGCGGCGCTAGATTGATGGTTTCTTTGGGGCAGAGGAGAGGTTCTGAGGGCACAGGCTTCGTTGAGAACTTCATGAAGTACCATTTCTTGTGAATCGTTCTCGTTGAGAGGTAACTCGTCTTGGGAACAAGGAACCATGGCGCAAAATCTTCAGCTTCAGCTCTATCTTTATCAAGAGGCAAATGGGACTATGTATACAATTGGTCGCTTGTTCAGCCTTTATTTTATGGAAAATGGAGTCAAGATGGGGAGAGGTCAGCAAATTTGCCCTTCTTTCTTCTTGTTATTTACTGCCCAAACTTTGGGTAAGACCAAATTGTAGGCTTGTAGCATTAGCTTCCACCTATTATTTTGGTAATAAGTTGATCCTAACCTTATATTTTGTAATTGTTCTAGAAGGCTCATGCCTAGAAGTGAGGTTTGTGCTTCATGCATAACAATCAATATGGAGTAGTCTTTTATTTTTATTTTTTGTTTCAAGATCACAATAAGTTGTGTAATGCAAGTGAGATTCTATAAAAATAACTAGATAAAAATAATTTAACTAATTTTTCATTTACAAAAAAATAAAATAATATGGGCTGTATGAGTGGTAACTAGGTGTGAATTTCATGAAATCTATCGTCAAAATCGATTGCAAGCTCATTTGAATGAGAAATAATAGAATAAGTGGGATTGAATTGTTGAATTTGTGTTTTACATATAGGTCCTATCAAAATATGTGAATGTGGTTGGTTTAACTAATTTTATTTACAAATATAATCAATCTATAAACAGAGGCAATCACAGCATAAAAAAGAACGAACCCAATTATGTAGAAATTAAATTTTAGAGGAGCAATAGAATTAATAGATAGAAAGAGGGGTAGTATTGCAATTCAAGGCAAAATCAAGGGACCACATCCCTAATTTCTTCCTATAATTGTTTTCCAACGTCACAAAACGATGACTATTACCTAGGAATATGAACAACGTATGGAAATTGGGAGAGCAAACAATCATGTGAAGTCATCGATGTCGTAATGGGATCATAATCAATGACCTCAACTTCTTGATTTTGCAGAAAGTTTTAGTAATATCGGACTTATTTTCCACCAATGACATGAAAGACATGTCTAGATACATAATTGGAATTTGCACGTAGTTTAATTTTTTAAGTAAATTTTTAAATTGAAGTTCAATGCTTCCAAGCTTGAGAAGGTGTTTAATCCTCTTTATCATTTCTATTTTTAATCTCACATATTACTAATTTGATAACTATTTATGTATAAATTATAATTATAAATTTCAAACTTTTATTAAATCTATAACACTCACTTTACCTCTTTATAATTTTCTTTTATATTTCAATTTAGTTAAATAGTTTCTAACAGTCACTGAAGCACAATAATTCCGGATTGATTATTGATATCAAATCTACCAACACGATAATAATAATATTAGGCGTGATGACTAAGGAATAGGGAAGCAAAATCAAAACCAAACCAGTCTTCGTCGTTCTTGTGTGAATGCACCACTACCAATCAGATTTCAAAATGAGGGCCCCTTCCCATACAAATCTCTCTATATTCTCAGGTGAAAATGGAGAGACCAATTTTCACGTGATTTGAAAATGTACAGTACCTTAGATTCAATATGTTCTAGCAGTTCCCAAAAGTATCGTTATAATGCCTTTTGGTTTACGTAGGCGTATGAATGTATATCATATAAAACATCAAAAAAATTCTAATACGCTAAGAGTATTGAATTTGGTATTTTTAGCCAATTAAGAATCTACATATAGATTTAAAGGCTCCAATTTGGTACTTAATTTGGACTTCAAATCCCACATGTAAATTCTTAATTAGTCAAAAGTATTGAGTGTTTAGTATTCAATACTCTTAGAGTATTAAAATTTTTTCCATTAAAACCTCCATCTCCAGAGGCGTAACTAGGGGGTAGCGGCGGAAAAATCCTTTTGTTATTCCTTTGAAAAATTAAAAAAACAAATACTTTTAGTGTTTTGGTTAGGATTCTAAATTTCAGTTGCCCTTTATGGCTTTATATTAGTTTCTGACTACACCCTACGTGCACTCATACATCGACGTGAAAGTGGGACCGAGGTGCGTGCATCTATATAAGTGCCATAACCATATTGTAATTTACAAATGCCATAACCATATTGTAATTTACATTTGGCTAAATTCCTTTTTTAATTAGTGTTCACTTTTCTTTTTGGAAAAAATTATAGTGAAAATCAAACAAGCCCTTATTCATGTGTAACTCACTTTTCCATTTTTCTCATTTCTTTGATCTAGTTATGACTCTTTGATTAAAGTCCACCGTTAATGTGACACTATGACGTTAAATGCCACATCAGTACGAGTAGTAATGTAACAGACTAACAATGCCACATTATCAATTATTAGCCGTATGCTTGATATCTCCTCCGGACTGGGGAGGATATCAGTACTCACATTGGTTCAATGGTAATTATGCTTTAGGTCGGAGCTGACAATTAGTGTGCTCCTAAAGTTTAGGAATAAGCAGCTATATATGGAAAATGCTACTTGTAAAAAGTGTTTGACAAGAACATATACAAAAAAGATATGTAACTCATGTAATTACTATTTACTATTAGTTTAAAATTGATGCGATATATTGAAAAATACATCCTACTAAGTGTATTGTTTGTAAAACATTTGGTTAACCATTTTTTAAACAAAAAAATATCACAGCAAGGAGGAAAAAGAGATGGATACTGGCCCAGTTTGCCCACCCTTGTCTTTGCCCCGGACTAGACCTTCACTCCTTGTTGGTGCGTCAATTTGGTTTGACAGGCAGCACTAATAAAGATCTGGTGGTTTGGGTGAGGAAGTAGCTTTCACTTTCCTTGTATCTATGTAAATTTCTTCTCAGTACTTTCATTTATAAATGAAAACTGCTATGTAGCACCAGTCTATGTGGTAACTAATGTGACATTAAATGATAAGTGAAATTAAATGAATAAATAAAAGACCCACTTGATTTAACTTATCATTGAATGCCACCTTGATATGGTGGTGCTAAATAGCATTACTCTTTATAAATAAATAAAACTAAATTAATCAAAGGTATAAATAGTCATTTATCAAAAAATTTCACAAAATAAATACATCGAGGACGTCTTTCAAATTAAAGGTGAGGAAATTAAAATGTTAGAAATCCGAATCCAAATTTGTTAGAAAATCCTATACCAGTCAGGAACTCCAAAACTTTCTTTTCAGGAAATGAACTCCAAAACTGTTATTCATCCAATGTATATAGTTTTGTATCTTTTACGTGTTGATATATGATTGGAAATAATTATGCATTTACAAAAATATCAAAATAATTATAAACGTTACAAGATTTTGAAATTATAGGACGAACCTAAAATTATAAACTCTTCGGTTGGTTCTATTGGTCCAAATAATTTCAAAATTAAGGCCAATGCCCCTAATGTTATCAAAATTTTAGGTCTACCGGTTCAAAATTCAAATAATTTCAAAAATTAAGGTCAATGACCCTAAGTCTTAAAAATTTGTCCAATTCCCAAAGTTAAATTTAAGTGTGCAAAATCCAATCCAACCATTCCCTGCCATCCCCACACCAGCAACATTTTTTCTTCCTTACTGGCGCCTTCCCAAGCAGCTGCCACCTCTACAACAATCGAGTCTTTCTCTCCCTCTAATGGTGGAGCCAGGAGCTATTACAGGATTGGGCCAGAAGAGTGAGCTATATATTACGCGCGGCTAAATTACCTTTATATATAATTTTTTTTTTAAAAACAAACTAAAAAAGAAAATTTCCAATTTAGGGGGGCCATGCCCCTAGCTCCGCCACTGCCCTCTAGTGACTATAAAATCACAGTTGCAGGCGGGTTGGGGGGCCGTGAATCCTTCGAACAGGGCCTCAATTTTCAACCATCGAAAAGGAGATTTCTCTCCCACCAGAAAAAATTGAAGTAATTAATTTGAAAAATGGTGTTCAAATTAAGAATAAAATTCGCTGTCCATCAAGTTATCAGGTAATTAATTATCCTATTTACACCTGCTTTGGATCCGTTCCGCTAGGCTAATAAAACAAAAATGGATAACATCATTTCATGCTAGAGTCAAGTACATTTGAACAACCAATTAATCCCTTCCCAAAAAAAAAAAAAAATAGAAAAGGAACCTACCAAACTTAAGAGCACGTTTGGCTAGTATATGTAATTGTTCTCATATGCATTCTTCTCAAATTTACGCCAATAAGTCCCGAAAATAGATTTTGCATTATTTTGAAATAATAACACTTTTTTTTCTAATTATTCACATAGGATCTTTTTTTTCTTTTTTTTTTTTTTACATAAACATTATTATAAGACCACTATCTTTTGATCTGGATAATGTTATATACGTACAAACATTCTATTTCAATTGGAATATACCTTAAAAACTAATTACTACACTTAAACAATGAATTCTTGTACTAATGACATGTTCTTTTAGATATATTCCCTAATTATAATTAAACAATTTCCAAAAGATTCTTGAAATTAATTAACATCCCTTGTGCTGAACATTTTTTTATTTACTTGTCCTTCGTTTATTAACAAACTCAACCGAATTTTGCTATTTATAATTTGTTTTAAAAAATGACACAACTAGAAGAAGCTTAATATACTTTCAAAAAAAAAAAGGAAGAAGCTTAATAAAGTAAGATTCTACATGCACATCAATTTCCTAGGAATCTAGTTTCAGCTTAAAAAGTCAAAAATAAAAAAAAAAATTCAAAAGAAGGCCTCTGTGTTACGCGGATCAAAGATAATGCCCTTTTTTTTTATGTAGCCAATTTTTCATCCATTATTTAAATATATTTTACTTTTTTGTGTTAGGTTAACTATACAGAGTTCTTGGATTCTTAGGTGAGAATCATTTTTTACTTGTGGCAAAACTTCTAGTCGACAAGTCATTAATCACGAAACCTGACACGAGAGACATAATTCGAAAGTATGTATTAAATGTGTATGTCACATTTGAATTGGATAAGTTTCAAGCCGAGAAAAAAGAAGCGATGTATCCATCATCCATGCCTTGAGAAAGACTTAAAGCTAAGGCAACCAATTTCTGCCACAAAACAATAAAATTGATTGGCAAAAAATGGAACCCCCCTTCCAAATTTGCACCAAAATTTTCAGTGCCGAAGACTAAAATTTATATATAGGCATTTGGTCTCGCAAAGTATAAAAAAATTGCTCCCCAAAACAATAATAAAATGATAATTGCATGTGTCCCAAATTTGTGCATTAAATCAAACCTGTGGTGTATTTACTGCATGCACGTTTGCATTAAGTGAATGATGTTGGCCCATTTCTCGCCAAAGACACACATACCTATTATTGCGTAGGCGTTTTTTAAAAATGGGAACATTCATTATAATCATGTGCTAGTTCGTGTTCTGGCTTGGGGAAAGGGAAAAATTTCGGATACTTTATATAGGAGTACCGACTATCAAGTAGTATCTACTCAATTTTTCATGACAAAATTAAGAACTGACATGTAGGTTTTGAAGCCTCAATTCGTTATTCAGTTTGAATCTTTACATATATTGGGTTCTTGATTGAGGACTAAAAAATATTCCTTGACTTGGTGCTTAGACAATATATTAAACTAATTTGAAAAAGAGAAGTTAAATAAAACGAAAATTTGTAAAATGATTATATATACATCGTGTCGAGTGATTAGGGTACTAAACTTGCAATATTTGGTAGCATTTATATAAGATTAAGGCTCTATTTGGGATTGTTGTTTAGATGTCTAATTTATAACTTTTTTTAGAAGCGCAAAAGTGTTTGATAAATTTTAGAAAAATTAATTATTGAATTAATCGATAACATCTTACAATAATTTCTGATTAGTAGCAGAAACGTAACTTCTGAACTTATTACACTTTTAACTTCTTTAATTAATAATAATTAACATATTAAATTCAACCATATATTAATTTTTATACTTTTTAATATATTAGATAAAGATAGATAAAATGAAAAAGGGTAATTTACACCTAACATCCCCAACCTTTCAGCAATCAATAGATCACATCCCCAACTTTTATTTCTCCTTGTGTGAATCTTCAACCTTTAAACAAATACCCATTTACGTCCATATTAACGGAAAACATCTATTTGCACCGTTAAGCATCTAATTGGCAAGAGAAAAGTGGGAGCATTTTTGGCATAACGAAAAAATTAAAAAAAAAAAACCATTTGGCATATAAAAAATTAAAATTTTAAATATTTAAAAAAAAGGGAAAAATGGGGGGAAGGGGCTCCTCTTTTTTGCTGCCGGAAATGACAGTAAAGGGGAGACTCTCCCCTTGCGTGCTGCCATTTCCGATATCCAAACTGGCAGCTGTAAGGGGGGAGTCTCCTTCCTGTGCTGTCAGAAATGGCAGCACGCAGATGACATCAACGGGGAGACTCCCCTCCCCCTCCCCCTCCCCCACAAAAAAAAAGGCAGCCTTTTTGCTGCCGAAAAGGGGAGTCTCCCTCTCCCCATTTTTCTTTTTTTCTTACTTCAAACAAAATTTAAAATATTTATTTTCTTATATGCCAAATGGGTTTTTTTAATGCCAAAAATTCGCCCAACTTTCTCTTGTCAATTGGAAGTTTAACGATGGAAGTGGATGTTTTCCGTTAACATGGACGACGTGATTTATTAATTGTTGAAAGGTTGGGCACATTTAGGTGTAAATTACCCAATAAAAAACATATTATGCAACAATCTCTTTTGTTAAATATTTCTCATTGAATTATATAGCACTCATTTGCAAACTCATTTTAACTAAAGAGAGAGAGAGAGAGAGAGAGAGAGATAGTGGGGTTAAATGGTGAAAATTTATGTAGTATATACGGGTCGACCTATGAAATATGTGGGTGTAATTGTTTTGACCAATTTTTATTTAAAAATAGACTTGAATTGCAAACATGAGCATCTTTTTTTTAATACAGGAGGATATGGGGGAGGGAAATCTCGATAAGGGCAGGTATGGTTCGAACCCAAGTCCTGCCGGGAAAGCAAGCATCCTAACCACTAAACCACAATTTGAACTATGAGTGTATATAATTTATCTGATTGTGTTCTATATATATGTCTATTTTAACATTTTTGTGCATTTTTTAATTGGTTAATTTCAAATAATTTCCTTTTTTAGTTATCGACTGTCGATATTTTGTAATTTTTTGTGAAGTATTACATCATATATATAACTTTTATCTACACATTTCGACAAAAATCACAAGAATATAACATGTCCAGAACAAGGTCAAATATATATCGAGTAGTGCCATACTG
>CAVNYN010237805.1:0-11127 GCA_963692815.1 Nyctanthes arbor-tristis | reverse complement strand
AGAGCAGACATGTTCAATTTGGGCAATGATCTTAAGCAACGAAATGTGAAGGATGTGTCATTGAATCATCAATACAAAATCTAAGTCCATCAGACTGTTTATTTCTTCCAAAACAAAGGTAAGTCTTGACTTCAATTTTAATTTTAAAAATTTCGTATATGTGTGTATCATGCTTTTCTTAGGATTTGACCTAACTATTCCTACAAATAAAAACATCAAGAAGAAGAAAATTAGTAACAATTCATAAAAAAAAAATAAATGAAACAAAAAAAATAAAAATTAATTATAACCCAAATATCATAATTTGAAAAAAAAAAGAAAAGAAAGAGCAAAAGAAGAAAACAGATTAAAAAAATGAAGAGAGAAATTGAAAAACAACAAAACCGGAAAAAGAAAGGGAAAAAAAAAAAGCAAACAATAGGAGTTGATGTGGATTGCCACAATGTGGATTGCCGCGTCTAATTTAATGAATGATTTCCCACTATTATGTGACTTGTTTAGGTTTAGAGAAAAGCTTGTGCACCAATTGACATTTAGCGTGGTTAATTTATATAGAGTTATCTTTAAAGTTCTTGTGCATGCAGTGACGGAGTCAAGCATTGTTTGAGGGGTGAACTGTATAGTACAAGGCAAAGCCATTTATATATAATTTTATTTTATTTTTTTTTTACAATTTTGCCCATTTAGGGGGGCCTACTATCCCCCAACTCCGCCCGTCCATGCATGAAATCACTAAGGAAAATAAGGTATGTCTAGGAAAATAAGGGCAAGAAAATTAAATCTTGGGGCAAAAGAAAAATTTTATTAAAAAAAGAAAATTAAATTTCCTTAATTTGATATTTTTGTTTCTTTTCTTTAAAATTAATTCAAAATAAATTTTGTTAAAACCGATATGGGAACACATTTAAAAAAAATAATCAGTTACAAGAAAGATGAAAAAAAGAATTTATTTATAAAAGAACAATAATAAACTATTTAAAAAATTAAAAAAAATAGAATGGCATAATTGAAACGTTAAGTGGTAAAATTCAAAAAAGTTTTAGTATGAAAGGTTAAAAAAAAAAAAAATAATTGTATCCAAGATGGGGTAAACGGTCTAATTTCCTCATTTTTGATATATTATTATTAGATAAAATTGGAAATATCATTCAATGAGATCTCGGTAAACTGCCGAGCCAATAAAGCACGAAATACATACAGTCCATCAGCCAAGTAAGCGAGAATGAAAGTGCAAAAGTAGCGCTCCTTTCGCAAGGAATATGGTTACAAGTACTACAACTGAATTCCAACAAGAGCGATTTAATCTTGCTGAAAGAAATGCATTTGGATAATACTCAAAATCGTCCTTCAAGATTTGCACAAGACCTAGGCAATCAGACTTTACAATACTACTGATTTGTAAACCATTCTATTTGGCAAATTTTAAACCCAAAAGAACTGCTTGACCTTCAGCATCTTCCATTGTTCCCTGACCAAAAAATTTTTCTGCAAGAACCCCAACAACTGCACCCAGACTGTCATGCACCACTGTACTAATAGAGAAGCATGGATCATATTCTTGTTGGAAACAGAAGGTAAACAGAACGTTAACAGAAACCTCTGTTAGAAATAGAAATAGAACGAAAACAGAAACCTCTGTTAGAAACAGAAAATAAGCAGAAACGTCTATTAGAAACATAACATTAATAGAAACCTCTATTAGCAACAGAATGTAGATAGAATGTAAATAGAAATCGAGGCATGTATTTAGCACAGTTTCCTTAAAACAGATTCGTCCCCAATACGCTGGACGTCTGTGTCTACCTATTGCCACCTCTTGTTTGTATAGATTTCAAGTCACACACATCGGTGTGAATTAAATCAAGTGGCCAATCATTTTATAGTCCAAGAACCGGCCAACAATAAATTTCTTGGCCCCGGCATCCTCAGTCTTGTATTTCAGTTCAAGAGACTCCCACAATTCCTTTGCCATTTTACTTTGCACTATTCACATTGTATAGCGAATCAGCCAAGCTGTTCATTATATAATTCTGGCAAAGGAAATCAGAATGTTTCCAAGCATCAACTGCACTCACAACTTGAATATCTCCTAGACAAAGTTCAGTTCTCATGGTTATGTTCGTTTCTGCCATGAACATCTAGCTGGTTCTATGAGAGTTTCTAAGAATTGAACCCTAAACAATTCCCTTTGCAGCAGCCCCATTTTTCTTTCACATATAAGAATCATTAAAAGTATTTCCGCTTAACCTCACTTTTCCCGTATCACTGTTACATAAAGAAAGTCTCAAATCCCCACAGTGACCTAACTAAGTCTATACAATTAGGTTGTCCATTTGAACCTAGAACTTGGGATCTCCAGTCAACTAGGTTGGGTTTTCTCTGTATCGGCTTATATCTTTAGGGGTTTTAATCCCATTCCTTTTGAGGACTTTACCACTAAATCTCGATTTAAGCCTTTTGTTAGCAGATCCGCCAAATTATCTTTTGACTTTACATAGTCAATCGAGATAACCCCAGTCGAGATTAGTTGCCTAATGGTATAATGTCTTCGACAAATATGTCTAGACTTACCATTATACATATTGCTCTATGCCCTACTAATCGCAGATTGACTATCACAATGTATGCAGATAGTAGGCACAGGTTTTGGCCATTGTGGAACATCCTCTATAGAATGTTGTAGCCATTTTGCTTCTTTACCACACTTGTCTAAGACTCCATGGTGGACCTGGCTATAGCTATTTGTTTAGAAGATTTCCACGATATAGCTGCATCTCCTAAAGTAAACACAAATCCACTTGTAGATTTTGACTCTTTTATATCAGATATCCAGTTAGCATCATTGTATCCTTCAACAATAACATATCTGGTATAGTGCAGTCGGTAGTGACGGGTATATCTCAAGTACCTTAGTACTCTTACAATTGCTTTCCAATAGTCAGTTCCAGGATTACTCATATACCTACTTAGCCTACTAACTGCTTTGCACTATACACATTGTATAGCGAATCAGCCAACCTGTTCATTATATAATTCCGGCAAAGGAAATCAGAATGTTTGCAAGCATCAACTGCACTCACAGCTTGAATATCTCTTAGACCTTCTTCAAGTTTAAGAGCATCTTTAGTCAAGAATCGTGCAAGATTCAAGATGGTCAGACAGAAGAATATTTTATGTTGTCACCTCTTAAAGTTCAAGCCATTGAACTTTTCCGTTTTTTCCCCATGATTAACTGGAACAAAAATAGTTGGAGCAGCCTGAGTCACGGCCAAAGTTGGCACTCAAGGCATAACTGGGAGCACCTGTGCACCAGCTATAGTTTGGTTTGTATCAACCACATTTGAATCTAAAGCCATAACAACTAAAATAAAACTATCCAACTCAGTTTATGTGACATATACAGTAAGCAGAAAATGGGGAATCTGTTTTAAGATTGTTGGAAACAGAAGGTAAACAGAACACTAGCAGAAACCTCTGCTAGAAACAGAAACAGAACGGAAATAGAAAGTAAAGAGAAACCTCTGTTAGAAATAGAAACCTCTGTTAGAAGCAAAACGTTAATAGAAGCCTTTGTTAGAAACAAAATGTAAACAGAATGTAGACAGAAAGTAAACAAATACCGAGGCCTGTGTTTAACATAGTTTTCTTAAAACAGATTCGTCCCCAAACGCTCGACGTCTATTTCCCAAGATACAACGGTTGAGACCTAGAGGAAAGTAAATAGAAACCGAGGCCTACGTGCAACATAGTTTCCTTATAACAGATCCGATCTCCAATATGCTGGACGTCGTTTCCCAGGATACAATGGTCAAGATCTGAATGTGTAACATAGTTTCCTTATAACAGATTCGTCCCCAATATGCTAGACGTTTGTTTCCCAGGATACAATGGTCGAGATCTGGAGGAAAAAACCACTGGAATAGAGCAACGTATTTCCTACCTAGGAAACCCGAAAACGTTTTTGAACAGTATCATGATAAGGAAGTGTATGGCAAGAAAATGTGGAGAATTCATGTGTCCCAAAAGGCCTGAAATTGGTCCTTATTAGGCGCCCACTTTTGGTCCGCCATTCGTGTGCTTAGGTCGCTCTCGCACGCAAGTTCAATGGTTCGAAGTGTATTTCTGATCCATGATTTGCACCCCCTGTGGGCAGCGTGCAAGAGAGAGCCTCTCAGTTACAAAATTTACATATTACAAATATGTAAATATATTTAACTAAGTCATTGGATTACAACCTTTCCAATGTGAGATAAGGTTTTCCCAACACTTAAATCCATTTTTTATAGAAAACTTTGAGACACGATTTCTCATTCACCCAACAACCATTTTGGGCAAATAAACATATGTTTTCGAGGCTCTCGATAAGGAGAGCATAAATCCGAATTCATCTCTCAAATTTAAGAATCAGATATCACTCAAAGTTACGTCCAAAATGCCTATTTTTCCAACAGTTACTTCATTGCAATGTCAACATTTAATTTGAGTCAGCTAGTTGGAGGTGAAATCCATCTCGGACTTCTCAAAAAACTAGGTTTATGTTGTTTTTGTACTGATTTCCCCTTGGCTGAGAAACAAAATTGTGCCGATGATAGCACCATAGAGGGAATGCACCTAGCCGCCCTATGCTATTCTCTGTTTCTCTCGAACCAAATGCATCTTACGATGCAAAGAATAAAACGCAGAGTGTGATCATCACATGAGGAAGAAATGGCACACACAATATGTTTAATATTATCCCATCCTCCGTACTTTTTGACAAGGCCCCATAAATCTGCCATCTCACAAACTTTTCAAGCATAAATGCAAACAAATAGGGCATCCTCAATTGTTTCCAATTGCCCACAAGTGAAACGTGTGCCTTGTGTTGCAATATTTCTTCTTATGAGATTAAGGCTAGGAGGTCAGCACTGTGAAAAACCCACCACCAAGAAATTTGAACCTTGGGTTGAATGTTCAGATGCCAAATTTTGTTCCAGCAGGTCGACAATTATTGTTTTTGGAACACTTAAAATATGTGCTGGAAAATGAAGAGTTGTTACTGGTGACTGTTGTTGTAGAGAGTTGTAACGTGAACGACTTAGTTCTAATGAACTCACATTCATTTTGTGATTGTCAAGTAAATAGTCACATGCCTTGCATTGCCTATATAAAGGAACACTTGTTGTCACTAGGATAAACACGAAATTCCCTCAACCTCATTAAAATTTTCTATTACCCCATGATATTGTTCAAGCATATATAAGTTCCTGTTTTCCTAGCTAGGAACTACATATGTTACTGTTACTGTTCGGTTCAACCGTTGTATTCTGGAAGCAAGTGTGTTAAGGAAGTTGTGTTAGACACAAGCTCCAATTTTTTGTTTAATTTCTCTATTATGTTCGTTCCTCCTGTGCATTTGGAGCTATTTTATTTTCTTGCTCATATTACAATTCCGCTAATAGTCACCAGGTCGGTGCACTAGTTTTAGTTCAGACTGAGGGATGTTGGTCCTAACAAGATTGCAAGTCAGCGCTAGATCGTCCATGTGCTAGTATTGACTCTCCTTTCAATGTTGACCGCTGGTTCTCGAAGATTCCGCTTCAGGCACAATCATGATTCCTAGATATTTTTATTATCAATTAATGTTGATCTACTTAAGTTGGTCTTTAGTTCATTTTTCCCATTTTATTAACAATTTATTTTCTCAAAGCACTTTGAGCTTTCAAATAAATTAATAAAAATATATTTTTTCATTTCGTGATTATTCTTATTCTTATAAGATATCCGGACTCAAAATGTATACAATATTACTTGTTCCAATTCATATAATTGTAGCATACGGAACTTTAGGCAAATTGTGGGCAATGCCACATAAGAGGGTTGTCTTATTGAAATCTTTTTCTATTAGACCAAATGGATAATCGATACACACACAAATATATAATGTCTACAATATATTAAAAGGCTAGCTAGATCTTTGGGAAACTTTTGATTACCATTTTTGTCCTTCTATTTTTTAGTGAAAGTCCAATTTAACGTTAATAACTAAAACATATAAATATTTACAATTATTATACTTTTATTTTATTATATTATTATTATAGTAATAAAGAATAAATATTCCCAAATTAAAAGTTTTTTTATGTACAGTTATAAACTAGAAGGAAAGAATAGAAAATAGAAAGAAAAGATGGAGAGAAAACTCGTGAATTGTATTTTCATTAACAACACATGATGTCTATTTATACACGTACAAGTCTGTTGCCCAAGAAAGACTTAGAGTACAAGTCAACTAACTTGGAGTGGTAGCTAAGAAAACTAATGGCGGCTAGGGTTTAAAGGTTACAATTATATTCACTAAATGCAACTAAATGTTCAATCTCAATTCCTATTGCGATGCAATAATCGTCGAATGCTTGAGAACAAAACTCACCAGCATTGTCAAGATGAATTTTCTTGATTGGGCAATTGTGCATTTTAGTTTTATTCTAGAAGCAAATAGTCTAGCAAATACTGCATTTCTAGTAGAAAGCAAGCGAACATGAGACCATCTCATAGAAGCATCAATCAATGCCATAACAAAAATAAAATTGTCCACATAGTGGGTATAACAGCCCATATATATCTCCATGAACTCTTTCTAGGAAATTTGGAGATTTAATATTAACCTTTATAGTGGAAGGTTTGATGACTAACTTGCCTTGCACACAAGCAGCACATTGGAAACCATTTGCTAAAAGAAACTTCTGGTTCTTTAGATTGTACCAATGTGAATTATCTAGCGCATCATAGTTGCTTATGTATGCCCAAACCTATCATGCCAAAGCATAAAGTTCTTTCAGTCAACGAACTTCAGGTTTGTAACAGGATTGGTCTCAATTGCTTTTATGAATGTATAATACATTCCAGATGGTAGTGCCGAGAATTTTTCCTTTATCTATTTTCACCATATAAAAAGGAATTTATGCAAAAATATTATTATCCTTTTGCATTATCTCAATGTAATATCCATTGGATATCTTTAAAAATCGGCAAATTTCTCTTGAATTTGCTAACGTGAATCAATATACAATATAGTATTGTAGTATTATCAATATACAATTTAGTATTGTGTGTCAAAATAATACAAGCTCTTCTGGAGCTTTTGATGATGTTTTATGTACTTGATATAGTCTTAACATTATTTTCAGCTAATGTTAATTCCATAAAGTGCCTTTTTGTCTTGAAGAATGATATTTACAATTGCATTGACAATTAGGATACGAATACTTCCTTTTGGGTCAGCAAAGTAGTCAGAAACATCAAATTGAGTCATAATATTTGCACCCTCATAATTAAGGAAATTAGTTTCCATTTTCTATTTTCCTTTGATATACTCTAGTGGAAATCCACAAAATATTTTGCCGTACAACATGCACGCTCTCAATGCCCTTTCATGCCACATCTAAAGAATATTTTGTACGTCTCAAATATTTTGTATACTCCCTTTTAGATGAGCTATCATTTTGGGATGCTTTATGCATCTCGCTGTTAGGGTTTTGTTCGTAAGTTTTCCACATCTTCATCCACAGTCCATGATAAGATGTTGCATTTACTTTAGGTAATGCAATGAAACCAGTGTGGCATAACTCATGATTTTTCATATATCATGTGGATCCTAGACGGTAAAGTACTCAACTTTGAGTTATCGTGGACATAATAATGAAGGAAATTAAGTGCATTTACGCTACACGACGCTCTTCCGATCTTCCTTCTTTTATTGTCTTACCCAAGCACTTGAGATCAGATGGATAACAATATCAACGGCTCATGACAAATAATTCTTGCTAATGTGTCATGTCTGAAATTTGATGATATTGATTATTTGTATAACGTTATGATATATAGAGTTATAAATTCAATGTCAGCGGGACATGAATATATATACTCTCCTTCAGGGAGTATTGTTTCACCTATCACCAACATCAATAGCTATCAAGATATATGCTACTTCATGAGCATAGTAAATTATACTTTTTGAATTAACTTGGGCTATTGCTACTCAATGAGCAAGATCGGAAGATTCTTCAGGAATATTGAATAATTATGACAAATCTTATATTGCTTTTCTGAAGCTAATCATATGCTTCTAGAATATGAGATGTAATTGATGATTCTTTAGAAACCACAAGAATAATATATGCCAAGACTCTTCAGGAGCCAATCATATTCTTCTAGAATATGGAGCATAAATTGTGATTCTTTATCGATTACAAAAGATAATATCTAAATCACAATAATCTTCAGGATTATTAATAGATTTTTGAACGACCGTGTTTCTTCAAGAAACCACGATTAATAATGTATATATATCAGGCCTTTTCTGAAGCCAATCATATTTTTTAAGAATATAAGACAAAATAGTGATTCTTTAAAAACCATAATGAATCACATATATTATCATCATACTAACAATTAAACCAACCAAGAATTAAATAACAAACAAAAGCAAAAAAAAAAAAAAACTGCGCTCATAAAGATACATTGAAGTTTCTGCCAACATGAAGATACCGTCTATATAGACAATTATTTTCAAAACATGGAACTTGAAATTGATCTTGAAATAAATAACCAAAGCACTCGAATTGGGTAGTGGCTTTGTGATTTAAAGAAAACACTTATGTTAAAAACTTTAAAATTCACAAAACCCTTTGCAAAATCTAGAGAAAGAATTAACAATTATTGGATTAAATTGGATTCATTCACCGAAACCAAATGAAGAAATAAGAATAAAAAAATAACCAAAGTTTTGAAAGTTTTTTTAAAAAAATTGGTGGAAATAAAAATATTTAGGAGCGTATCGTGCTGATAATGTGCTATAAACTAGAAGGAAAGAATATAAAATAGAGAGAAAAGTTGGATAGAAAAATTGTGAATTGTATTTATACGCGTACAAGTGTGTTGCCCAAGAAAGACTTGGAGTACAAGTTAACAAACTTGGAGTGGTGGCTAAAAAAACTAATGGCGGCTAAGGTTTAAGGGGTACAATTATTATTCACTAAATATAATGATTATTTACAATAGTGCAATACTTATTGTTTGCTTTTCATTTCTTAACCCGTAAAACACCTTATTATTGAATTATTATAAAAGTCTAATATAAACTAAATAAATAAATAAATTTATATAAAAAATATACAATAATTACATATGTTATATACAATCTTAATAATAAATTATAAAAAGAATAAAGATGGAGAAAGTCCAATTTAACCTTAACACCTAAAACATATAAATATATAGAATTATTATTATTTAATTAAAAGTTTTTTCATTTACAATACTTATTAGCGTTTGACTTTTCATTTCTTAACCCCTAAATCACTTATTTTATGTTTCAACTTATTTGTTTTGTGTGTGTGTGTGAGAGGAAATTATTTTGCGATACAGTTGTACCGAAAGTTTCCCAACAAACTGTACTTTTGGGGACATTTTAGATCTATATCTTTCCTATCTATATCATTCCTGTTCTGATTTAAATTGATTTGATTATATTTGGTTATTCCAATTTCAATTTTCCCTTACCTTCTTATTTCTTCAAGATTCTTCTCTGGGTTTTGTGATAATCCGACTTCATTTAAATTTGTTGATCCACAGATGAGATTTAATTTTTTGAATCGGAAGAATGTCAAGTTGGAAGGGGTTCCCCTTGCACCAATTTTTATATATAGTTTTTGCCTGGATTTAATATCTTATGTCGTCTTTTATAATTCTTTTGTTTTCCGATTAGTTATTTTACTATAAATTTTAATTTGTCGAAATATAACACTATAGTTTAAGTCACTTAAATTCAATTTCTAAAGAGAATCTTTAAAAGATATGGAACACGTTATGTACATGAAATAAAATTGACTATCCCGATTCGAAATATGGATCAGTTTCTATATATTTATCTTTAATGGGTGACTTTATACATACATACATACATACATACATACATACATACATACATACATACATACATACATACATACATATATATATATAATTGATTATATTCAAGAACTTAGAATTCAAAATATCCATTAAAAGCTATTTGGATTTTGGAACAAAATCAAGTCAATGGGGGTGTTAATAGTATAATTTTCTAAAATCATTTTTAATTGCTTTGACGATCTACTCAACTTACATCTTATTAGTTTATTATTTTATTAAATATATTTTTATCAGATAAAGGCTGGAGATAATTTAAATAATTCTTGTGAATTATCAATAACCTTATCATTTGTTAAACAGAAATAGTTTATTTTAGATGAGTGCACTTATCATTATCTTATTACTATACCCACTTATTTTAAAAACTTTAGTTAAAAAAATTGAACTAATTTATACTAAGTTCTTATTAAGTTACTTATTTTGTTATTATTTTTCAATCTTTTATTGTCTTCGTGCAGATATTATTTACATATTTCACTATGTTCCAATACATTCACTCAAAAAATAAATAAAATTGTTTCTAATAAATAGTTTATAATTAACATTTTAAAGTTTATAAAATGTCTATTATAATGTAGTTACTGAGTAAAATAAAATATTTCCCTTCAAAAAAAAAGTAAAATGAAATACTTTATTTTCTGAGATCATGTAATTACATTTCATATCCAGTTTAATATAACAAGTATTAGTTCACAACAATATAACAAAATATTGTGGTTGACAAGTAGCTAATCATACGTTATTCAATCTTACGTATTAACTATATACATGATATTTTGTAATAGTTATGGTGGAGACAGACAAATATGAGATGTTCCAAGTTAGATTTTAACTATTCAGAACAAGAATAAAATTTTGGCGGCATAAGTTATAAGTCGCAAAAAAAAAAAAAAAAAGAGCTACATGACTCAATCCTCTTTTCTCTGAAAGAAAACGAAAATCAACAATGATCTAGAGTTCAACATAGTGATCAATGATGGTGGTGAGATGATGATAACCAATTGTTACGATTTGATCCCAAATAAACCTCCCCGGGCAATGACAAAAAATAGTGATTCGTTGTTATATTTCCTAAGCCTTATGCCAATGATTGGAAATTTATTTGAGTAGAAATGTGATACCAATTTGTCGCCTAAAACAAAGAAAGATCAAGAACATTTTTATCGTGCCCAA
>CAVNYN010237802.1:0-12154 GCA_963692815.1 Nyctanthes arbor-tristis | reverse complement strand
TGTCGTCTGATGATACTTTGTGCTTCAAATGTTGTACACGAATTGAATCTATAGTGTTAATTGAAATAAGGCTCTTTTATATATTTTAGGAAACACCATAAGAACTTTCCACTCCGGCTCCATTGAAGGAGATTTGGATTCTCTTACCGATTTATTCACAAGCTTGATAATCATAATCTTATATATCTAAAGTTTGTGATCTTTTTAGCAAAAAGCACGATATGTGCTTTGAGTGTAGGTCTATTTATACATATATAGCGTATAAAATTTGTAAACACATTCTTAATATTTGTCATTTTAAGAAACATGGGGTTAGAGACTTAAGTAAAAACATGGTGGTATGTACAAATTAGAGCATAATTAGTGTTGGTTTGATATGAGGGTTGGGTGGAATCCAAATTGGGGGTCCCCAAACTCAAATAGCGTATAAGATTTTTCTTTTGTGGGTGGGGGCTAAAATCCTATTCTTGGGCTGGAAATGGGTAAATAATGGGTTAAATTACCCATTGGCCCCTTCTTTATTGTCCCATAAATTTATATCCGATCTTCAAATTGTGACACGTATCCAATATATTATTCTCCCCTAATTTTTCTTCTACACATTATTTAGAAATATGTTTTTTCTTCCTAATTTTTTCCCTTCACTTTTTCCACTCTATGTTAATCTTGCTTTTATGTACATAAGATAGCATGTACAAATAGATTAATTCGAGTTGGATTTCTATTTTAACGTAAAAACAGAGAAATGCTATTTGTATGCACCAACATGTATTTACTTAAAAGGTAATTTATATCTAACGTCTCCAAACCTTTCAAATATTTATAGATTACATCCCTAACATTTAATTTTACTTGTGTAGATCCCTAACCTTTTCCAAAATCCTCAGCTAGGTCCCTATGGACGGAAACTGTTCACTTTAGGTGTTAGTCAACACTATGAACAGGGGTAATTTTGGTAAGGCTGCCAGTACCAACCCACATTTTTTCTTTTTTTTTTAAAAAATTTATTTTTATTTTTAATTAAAATATTCATTTTTTAGATTCTACCAAAATTACCCCTAGTCATAGTGTTGACTAAAGTCTAGAGTAGACGGTTTCCGTCCATAAGGACCTGGCTAGGGATTTTGGGAAAGATTGAGAATCCACAAAAATAGAAGCAAAGGTTGGAGGGTAATCTATAAATACTTGAAAAGTTAGGGACGTTGGGTGTAAATTACCTTTACTTAAATGTCCATTCTCTCAACCTCTTTGAAAGAATAATTTTTAAAGGGTGTATATAAATTCATAAACGCGTGTTCAAATGTCATACATATTGCACGTACAAATAACACTCTTATATCTCGAACTAACTAATTACATTTACTAATACTAGTACTGCACATCTGCATCTTCTAATAGAAATAAGTAAAAATACGATAAGACCTATAAACTCTTGAATATTTAAAAATGAAAAAGAATCCAAGATATGTTCCGGAGTACTTTGAAAAGGAATCAACTCTAATACATTGACCAAATTGAAGTAGACTTGTTTCAAACAATTAAGAGGATGGAAATAGTGAGCAACCTAAATCACTCCATTTCAACTTGTCAAAGATATTAATGATTTATCTGGTGTTGTAGCAACGATTGAATAAAAAACTTGGATGAAGTAAAAGAAACTGGGACTCATATTTTGCCATAAAAAAGCACCAGAACTGGGCATTTTAATTAATAATAACATGATAAAAACTTATGGAGTAATAGCATGATAAAAACTTACATGGTAATAATAGGATAAAAAGAAATGTTGAGATTATTATGATATTATACTATTTAATGGATCTACGAAATTCAAGACATGAATTAAAATGATTGTTAATTTATCATTGTTAATTTATCATTGCTGTCTTGTTGAAAAAATAAATGTTCGTTAAAAACGTATTAGTTAGACGACACATTATCTATATATCTATATATATTATATTAATTAATCCACTTAAGTCTCAGTACCTTTTATACCGTGATTTTTCCGCCTTTTTTATTTGGTAAATTTTACGATAACTGTTCCTTTTCTTTTTAATAAAAATTTTTGTAAAAGAATTTAGAGAATACTTGAAGCTGTGACAATTGAGTTTAACAAATAAATATTAACCATTTTGTCCATTTGTTTTTGTTTGTTAATCTTTTTTACTAATAAATTAAATTACCAAACCTAAAATTTCAATTCTAAAACAAACTATAATCTATCATAATTTGTTACTTCACTATCTCTACCATGTGTATTGGTGAGTTTAATGTTATTTGAATTTTTTTAATGCATTTTACATTTTTTTAAATTTGTTAGTTTTATTAGGATTTTTTTTTTTAAAATAAGGCGGGTAACATGTATTTTTTTCATTATTATATCCATGTATGAAGGATTAGATGTAAAAATGTATGTTATCTTTTAAACTATCTTGAACTTTATGATTACTAAGTCCATTGAGCTTATTCATTCAATTAATGTATACTTGTACTTTTATATTTTTTATAGGGGTGTAAATATTATAGATTTATGTTTAACTATTTAATAATATATTTTATTAAGTTTTTCTACCTGTGCGTTTTGCACAGGTGGTTTAACTAGTACTATTTATCAAAATTTAATTGGCCTAAATCGTGCATCCACTCTTTATAGGATTATGGTATGTTATATACCCTAATCATGTCATTTTTTATTAAATCATAGGTATTTGTATACGATTATTTTTGGATAGCAAAAATGCGTCTAATCTTCTTGATTTCAATCACATATTCTTAATTGCATCTTTCTATATAGATTCCCCTACAATCCTAATTTACTAATCACAAATAATCTTTTTTATATTAAGTTAATTATCCAATATCACCCTTGCATGGCATGATTATCCGTATCATTATTCAAATTTCTATATTTAAATCTACACTCCTAATCTAGGTTAAACACAACATTACTAATTATCAACACTCAACTAACCTAAATCATGAAATCGCCCTTGAAAAGGAATTAAGCAGCCGTTTTTATCATATGGGATATTAAATGTGTTTATGATTTTAAGTGAACATTAAATAATTAGTTTTATTATAATAGATATGAAAGTATTAAATAGATGATTATAACAGATCAATTTTCTATATGCACTACCACTTAAAATATTAGGATGTATACGAGGAACAATATTTAGACAATAGTGATTACTATTTATGAATTGTTTACTTTATTGGCCAAGACCTCCCGTGTAACGCACGGGTGAAATTACTAGTTAGTACTAATATGACTTAATTATTCATGCACGCGATTTTTTATTTTCAATAGCCTATTAGATTATAAAATTAGAAGTGATAATTATAATATAATTAATTAATGAATGAACAAAAATGGTAAGAAGATAACCTTCCAATTGAAACAATATTGCACGATTAAAAACACGTGACAATATAAATTTCCTTTTGGATAATTTATGGGCAGAAAAATTATTATGACATATAATAACCTTACAATTACACTTGCTCCCCCACCCAAAAAAAAAAAAAAAAAAATGGAAGGAAGCCTCATTAAACGAATCATGATACCAAACTCTAGGGTAAAAGGTTATAGGATTCTCTTTAGTTGATAAATAAACTATCCATGTCCTCGTTAAAAATGAACTACCTATAAGGAGTTACAGGAACCTTAAAATAAAAGGTGGATGCATTGTTGTATGCAAATTAAGGAAAGTCCGCTTATTCCATATTTATATACAATCAGATTAGATCCATATTTATATACAATTAGATTAGATGTAATATAAAAATGGCTCTAATGTGAATTCCCACTCTAGGCGTTAGTCAACAGTATAACCAGGGATAATTTTGGTAGGGCTGCCAGGGAGTTCCCACCCCACATTTTTTTCTTTTTTCTTTAAATTTATTTTTATTTTTTAATTAAAATATTCATTTTTTATATTCTACCAAAATCACCCTTTGTCATAGTGTTGACTAACGTTTAGAGTGGACAGTTTTCGTCCATAGAGACCTGGCTAGGGATTTCAGGAAAAGTTGAGAATCCACACAAATAGAATTAAAGGTTGGAGACGTAATCTATAAATTCTTGAAATATTGGGGACGTTAGGTGTAAACTATCCTTACTTAAATGTACATTCTCTCAGCTTCTTTGAAAGGATAATTTTTAAAGAGTGTATACAAATTCACGAGAACTGATATTTGTACACACAAGGTGTATAATTTTTGTACACACCCATTTATATTTACTTAAATGTCTTTTGCCCCATCTTTCTTGAAATCACAACTTTTAGAGATGTGAGTAAATTCGGGGGGTGTGTACAAAAATTGTACACTTTATGTGTACAAATAGCACTTCTCAAAATTCATAAATGCATGTGCAAATCTTGTACATATTGCATGTGCAAATAACACTTTTATATCTCAAACTAACTAATTACATTTACTAATATAATAACCCATCATGTATACCACACATCTTTGCTACTTACTTCCACTTACTTTACTACTAGATTTTTCACTCGTGCAATACACGGGTAGAAATCTAGTGAAAAAGTCATACATCAAAAGTAGTTTAATAAAAATTTAGATATTTAATGTTATAAAAAAATATAAAAACTATTACATTGATTAATGTAATTTGTATTATAAAAGGAAGTCTTGGATTAAATGGTATCAGAGGCTTTCTTACGGTAAAAAAATTATCACCTGCATCTGATCCAGATAGAATTTTTGCCTAAATGATGCGATCTCTATGTCTTGAGATTATAAGTCTCGTGCCACTGCACAATGTAATCGAATATTAAAAATTCCGTAACAATACCAGGATTAATGATATTTAATTTCAACTTGTATCACATTCAAGAATTCGGATTTGTAAAGATTTTCAGTAGAAATTGTTGTTAGAATATGATGAAATGATAGTATGACCATCTCTGTGATGCATGGCAATCGGCTAAAAATTTGTTAAAAATTATATATAAAGATATATATTAAATGCTTTGTGAACCCTAAAATGATTCTTCTATTTTTCCTCTTTTGTAAAATGTGTCATTTAGAGTAATCATTTTCTTATTATTTGATACTACAATTTAATGATGATAAAGTGATAATATAGCATTAACAAAATGACCTTCTTGTAATTAAATATAACTTTAGTGATATAATTGTTGAAAATTAAAGTGGAGATACCTAATTTCTATTAAATTAAAGTTCTTGATCTAACTATTGACAACTAAATATCATTTGTCAATTGCAAGTAAAGTAAAAATTCAGTGACATTTGATACACTTAAGGGTAATTGACACAAAAGGTCCTTACATTTAGACATTGTTGTAGAAATGGTCCCTACATTTGATTTTTTGGCAATCTAATCCCCACCTTCATATTTCTTTTGAATAATTCATGCTTATATCAATTTGCCTTTAATATTTTCTATTTTCAAAATGGCGTTTTTGTCCAAACACAATTTAAAATTTTAAAAAAATTTACAAATGAATTCCCAAAATAATAAATGTTGTTGAATACTAATTAAAATAATTTACATTATCGAAAACATTAAAAATAACTATTTTTTCAATATTACTAATTAATTTTAGAACCTTATTTGATTTTTTTATTAATATTTTATTATAGATGGACAAAAATGCCCCTTTTGAAAATGGAGGAAA
Source organism: Nyctanthes arbor-tristis (assembly GCA_963692815.1). Classification (NCBI taxonomy): domain Eukaryota; kingdom Viridiplantae; phylum Streptophyta; class Magnoliopsida; order Lamiales; family Oleaceae; genus Nyctanthes; species Nyctanthes arbor-tristis. The sequence continues at coordinate 6,485 of CAVNYN010237802.1, read as the reverse complement.
TTATACACAAATAATATGAAGGATGGATTATACAAAAGAAATATGAAGGTGTGGACGAAATTGTTAAAAAAAAAAATCAAAGATAGGAACCATTTGCACAATAATGTCCAAACATGAGGACCTTTTACGCCAATTACATATACAATTAATATTGTCATAATTTATGTTTCTTTTTTCCTTAGTGACAACGGAAACAAAAAGATACCTCAAATAATTGATAAAATAAAAAAAAATCCATATAACTTACCTTGACAATAAATTTTGATAGCAGAATTCGGGTTGTAAAGAGAGCCAGCAAGAATATTGAAAGATAATGTAATCAATTGGATTGAGCTCATGTAGAAAAACCCAAAATATGTTCACATGGCACAACCCATTTTATTCATGTATGTATTTATGCATGATTGTATTGTAATACTATAAAAGAAAATAATATCATATTGAATATTGTACCGGTGCCTACCTTAAATGAAAAACTAAAAATGAAAATAAAGTATAAATATCACTAAATACAACAAAAGAAGTCTCTTAAAAGACGGGATACCAGGACACCAAAAATATCATATAATACCAATGTCATTGTCAATGGTGGAATCGAAAGAAGTCTCACCCATACGTTGCATAGGTACGTGCCATCGGATTTGTATAACAAAATCAGTAAATATATAATTTTGATTTAATATTTGATGTATTAAATTAATATCTTATGAATAACGTATTAATAATTACCCTTTCATATACTCAATTAATGTTTTACTATATTTTACTTTTAAATAATTTAACTTATTTAATATTATTAGGGCTAATTAGCACAGTTTAACCCTAATGTTTCAGTTTATTGGCAAACTAACTCTAACCTTTCAAATTTGGCAATTACAACTTAAATCTCATTTTTTTGCGCAATTTAACTTTTTTATTTGAAAAAGACAATAATACCCTTGGGTTATAATGTAGTTAAATGTAGTACTAAATAAATAAATAAATAAAAATAATGAGCATTAAATTTTAGTATTTATTTTTGGGTACCATTAAATTCATGTAATGATAATAAAAAATATATGATTTGTTATGAATTCATGTTTGAATCGCTTTACTTGGCAAATTATAAGTCATGTCTTATAAATTGAATCAATTCCGAAGGATTCATTTGCGCAGAAAGTTTGAATTCTTTACGTGGTGGCCCCACTCCTACCCATTCAAATTGCCCAAGACATTGTGTGCGCCAAGATATTTACAGTTGTGCCATCACTCGCGGGACCCATCAAAAAGGAAGGACCGAGTCAAATGCGTATCAATCGAGGGGTGTTTTGGGACATTTGTGTTTTATTTTCCCTAGTCCCGCTGACATACCTTGTAGTTGCCCAATGAAATTATAAGTCAAGTCCAATTTTGTCACTTAAAGCATTTCAAACAAGCGCGCAATATTGCAAAGCAGGATGGACCAAGTGTGCCCCGCTGTGCTCCATCTACGACAATTCATTTAATTAACATGAAAAAAAAATCTAAATGTGAAAACTTTTTGAAAAACAACAAAGAACATAACAAATTAGATCGATAGACAAATAAAAAAGTCAGACGTGTGCTCTTCCGATCTGCCCTACCTTCACATCAATCTAGTCTGTATCTAGCCTGCATTAAACAGATAGAAGAGTGTATGAATCTGCCCAACTATTATCGCTAAATTCTCATTAATTGATTTTTTTAAATATAACTAAATTATATTTTTTCTTAGTTTTGTCCATTTCTTATTTAATAGTAGTTTTAGTTCAATTAAAATTTGAGAGGTACTATAGTTTTTTTAAGTTAAAAAGGTTAGATTGCACTAAAATGTGAGATTTGAGGTTAGAATTGTAAAATTTTAAAGGTTAGGGTTATAATATACAATAGGGTGAAATGTTAGGGTTAGATCGCGACAATTAGCCATATAATTATTTAACAATTTTGATAAATTATAGATAAACTTGATTATACAATGATGGATAAGTCTCGATAAAATATTTTTAGTTTATAATTTTTTAGCCAAAAATTTGCAGTTTATAATTCATTAAACAATGAAAATTAATTAACTTATGTTCACCAAATAATAATAAAACAATAGAAATAAATATAAATAAGGAACTTACTTGATAATCATGTTCATCGGATTATAAGTTTCTTTTTAGAACTTTTATTTTTTATGAATTTTATTAATTAAACTAAACATTTAAATAATTTAACATATATATCGTTAGTTTAGATTAATTAAGAATTATAATTATAATTTTTTCTTAATATTTCCCGCTATAAATGTTAATAATTACAACTATTTTTCTTTAAATGGATAAACATTTTACACACTACAATTTATTCATTTCGTAACTATAGGCCAAAAACAAAGTGTGATTTTTGTATGAATTTTTGAATCTCGATAACATAAACTTGAAGATAGTAATACAAAATAATATTTTTCTTCTCAATTGTAATAATCAATATTATTGGAAATTAATTAATATTCAAATAAAAAAGAGATCGGAAGAGCTTCACATTTATCTTTATTAAGGAATCCAACCAGATCGGGAAATATATTTTGTTATTTCTACTTTTCATATGAAATTATAATATTAATTAAATTGATTCTTTATTTCTTCCATAAATTTAATTTTGTAGGTTTATGAATTTATAGACGCTGCAGACAAAATGACTTAAAACGTTGTAAAAAACTGACTTATTAATTAGTATTATAGCTTGTCTAATTTATTTCTGTACAAAATAATTTTAATTTTTATTTTCGATTCTTATAACTTTTTATTATAAAAATTAAAATAGATTGATTAAGATTTTTTTGGCACGCGTAGGGAGAAGAAGATAGGAGGGGAGAAACATTTATAATTATTAAAAATGAGAAGGTTATTTGTATCATTTTAATTTTGATCATTTTAATATATTTGGAAAATTGGTGGGATTAATAAAAAAAGTAGTGTCACTATAATTAGCTGTTAAGTATATATGTGGTTAATAATAATATTTTCTTCGAGTGAAAACACGCGAGAATAGTAATATATAAATGAAAATTTTTAACAAATAAAAGAGTTGGCATAATGGTAAAGTGTGTTACTCTCAACATGTATGTCACGAGTTCAATTCTTCACGATTATATTTGTAATAATTTTTTTATTAAAAGTAACAGCTAGTGTGGTATGACATTATAAGCAATTGCGTCAGATAGAGCTTTCAGACGTGTGCTCTTCCGATCTTCTAATTACACCAAATGAAATTGAAATTGCGCTACACAAATTGTCATTTAATATATATATATATATATATATTTTAAAATAATTCTAGAATAAAATGCTGGGTGCAATTTAATTAGAGAAATAGCACTAAGATCCGTTAACTTATAACTTTTGTATATGGAAACGCAAACTTTTATGTCTTAATGGTAGAAGTCTCAAACTTTTTAATTATAAATAATACATGGTTCTTTTTCAACGGAAAACATGATTGATTTATCTGTTATATCTTCATGCACACTTTGTGTTTACTCGTCTTGAAAGACAAAATAGTTCATGTACAATTAATTAAGTTAAAAAATAGTGCAAATTTCAAATATCATCTCTAACCTTTACACTTAGAATCGCCTGAGTCCCTAACCTTTTTTTTAGTGAGCTGGGTCCTCAATCTTTCATAAATGCGCGCAAAATGTCCTCATTGATGGGATTCATCCAAAATTCCTTTAATTGATTGATAAAATTACTTTTATACCCTTATCCTCTAAATTAAAAAAAATTTAAAAATAAAAAAAAATTTAAAAACAAAAATGGAAAAAGAAAAAAAAATTTTGAGGGGGGGCCTTTCACTGCCGTTTCCAGCAGTAAACTTCACTACCGGAATGGCAGCTATTGACTGCCAGGAATGGCAGCAAGTCTTGCTGCTATTTACAACATTCAATTTTGGAACTTGCTTGCGACAATCACGTTCCAAATCAAACATACAACCTCCCCTTCAATAAAATGTAACTGACTGTACTCCACATACGAATTTTAATGGCATTCTAATTATATCTTCATTTTATTGGTAATCCTACTTGTGTTCTTTGGAGTTACTTCCACCTCATTAATTAGGTATAATGATTAAATCAGAAAAACACATGTAAATTAAATGTTTTAACAAAATTACATACCGTTTCCTAATACTCCCTCTGTCTCAGAAAGATATGTCGGTAAATATTTTTACGTGAATTAGGTATTAGTAAGTAATGTAGTTAATACATTTAATTTTAATTTATTTTTACACATATAACTTTGTGTCATTAATTGTTTAAAATATTTTAAATGTATAAATTGTTAAATAACAATAATTAATCAGGGACACATATAGAAATGAAACATTAAATATATGTTCAATATGATAAGTGAACTATCTTTTTGAGATTGAAGGAGTATGTGCGAGATTACTTATTAGTTCTTCTATGGAGTCCATTAGACACTATATATAGTGTCCAACGGATTATGTGACAAACTCTGATTAAACACATTAAGAGATAGTATCCTAATATGCCTAATAAAAACTTACCACATCATCATTACTTGCCATCCTATTTTTGTTGGTTGGAGGGTCCTATATATGCGTTTGGTGAGGGAGATATTTCCCTTTTACAATCATTACGTGAAGGTAATGCTTATGATTTTGGAAAGGAGTTGTTGGATCGGATTTTCTATGGTGTCTTAAGGACACCGTAGAAATGGAGTCCTATGCTTATGTGGAAAGGTGACTAGGAAAGAGTTGGCCCCATTCCTCCCACCTTCTCCCCCACCACCACCAAAATTCTAACAAAATGGCACAAACCCCGCCCACCCAAATTCAACAGGCCCGTAATTTTGAAAAAAGAATCAAAATCAAAAACACCCACTAGCGCAACCACCCCAAAGATTTTTGTTGGCAAAACTTAAAATTTAATAAAATTTTATTTAAAAGCTCATCAATAAGTTTAATCTATAAATTATTCTAGTTAGATAAAAATAGAAAAAAATGACAAAATTGACATGTGTCTTGTGTGATTAACATTTATATAAAAGTGAAAATTGCAAATTGTGCATACCCGTCCAAATCTCCCTCTTGTTTGTATATAAAAAAAAATGAACTTAATTTAATTTCCAAAATACATACTCTACATTAAAAAATTAAAATACATTCATCTTCACATTTTGTTCAGAAATATTATTTATTTCCTACCTTCAGATAAACTAAAAAAAATGCAAACATGTGATGGAATTTCTCGACATGACAATAAATAATTACTGAATTTTATACAAACTAGTGGTGCCACGTGCGTTGCACGTGTACGAAATTACCATGAAATATAGTTCAAGACACACTTCATTACCTTAAATTGTGTTATGTCATGAAATAGAGTTTATTACATTTCATTACATTAAATTGTGTTAGTCTAAAGTAACATCTAATAGTCATTTTTGATTCAAATGCTGTAACTCTACACAAATGCAATGATAGAAAATATTAACAATGTTACCTTATGGTGCTATTTTATCTTATGAACATAAGTTGTGCTTTTTTGATTTCTGCATTGGGATAAGTAAAGCAAAGGAAAGGACAATGTACAATTTTATGCTTGCTCCTTCCAAAAAAAAAAGTACCATTTTACTGTTTCATGAATGGTGGTAGAAGTGTGAAAAACCATTTGTCTCTTTTAATATATTAGAGAAATAGTAGAGACGATTGGGATAACAATTAAAAAAAAAATTCATAAAGCAAAGCAAAAGTACCATGTGCCATTTACTGTTCGAGAAATAGAAGAGATCATTGGGATAACAATTAAAAAAAGTTCATAAAGAAAAGTAAAAGTACCATGTGTCATTTACTGTTCTATGAACAGTAGCAAGAGCTTTGAATGAACAGTGAAAAACCCACTCCTCTCTTTTATTATAGTAGAGAGATGTGAATGTTAAATTTATAGGACCCCTCCCCTATAATAATTAGATTCAAACATAAACTAATATTATTTATTTTTTTCTAAAAAAACTTCATTTTAATAAAATTGATCGAAAAACTTCATTAAAGCGGACACAAGATGAGAGGAGAAATCCATCTAAATACAATAACCAACTCAATGTTGAGTTCTCCTGAGCTTGGATATTACTTGTGGATTATCGAAACTTTACCACTTGTAGAATTTACAATACACCAAAGATTTAACTTTCATTATATAATCACAAAATATGTATTATAAATGGGACACTTAACTCTCACACTAATTATTTTATATAATCAATCTCACTTAATTATTTCTCACCCTGCCACTCACACACACCACTAACTAAACACTCATTTTTAGTCCATTCTCACACTATCATTTCTTGGTGCTTCAACTCTCTCACACACACTGGCGGTTGCAACTTTTGGCCAATTTTCTCTTGCTCTTTCCAGAAAGTTGCGGGTTGTAATAATTAATATTCATCCAAACAATTCTAGAGAATTCCTTTAAAGTT
>CAVNYN010237798.1:0-11400 GCA_963692815.1 Nyctanthes arbor-tristis | reverse complement strand
CTCCCAAAACTAACGTAGAATACTTTGAACATAGCGGGAATTAAAACAAATCATGAACCGATCAAATGATTAATCTTTTGTTTTCTACATTTTCAAATTACAAAATGTAACTATAATTTAGCTACTTACTAAAGAAACTCCAAATGCCCTCATGACTAAAAGTTCCTTTCACGTAATCGTTGTGTGCTCATGTGTTAAAATTATATGCATGCGGCTCACCTCATGGAGCCCGATCAACGTAAACGGAAACAAATTTTTGTGTTTCTTAAAATATCATGAACCGTCCATTGCGGGTTCGCTTGCATATTATATATTTAAAATCGTCTTTAATCATATGAATAGTTGTTGACAAAAATTGTAACTGAATTGCGTGTATACGAAATCTAAAAGCGTCGAGTCTTCACAAGAAAAAGATTTTTGACTTTTCAATACAAAACAGCTTTGATATTGTGACGTGTATTCGTGTGAAATTATGAATAAGTAGTTAATGTCAACTGGAGATAATGCTTTTAGTTCAATGTATACTTGCAACTTGCTCTTCTTTCTTACACACACATATATATATAGGGTACTTCAATATTTTTGTTTTTTCGTATAATATAATGTACTTTCTTAAAGTAATATACGTCATTTTTCCCTTTTTCTTCGCTTAAGTAAATAATTTCAAGAACATAAGTCGTATAATAGACATTTAGAAAAGTAAATAGTAAGTAAACAAATGTTATTATAAAGAAAAACCATGTACAAATTAATATTTTAGCTTAAAAAATACACAATGATGAGATCGTGGCACACGTACGCTTCCAGTTGTTGTTGTTGGAATTATTATTATTATTATTATTATTATTATTATTATTATTATTATTCTGTAAAGGTACGAAAGGATTACGTCATGACATACGGGGACCAGCTTGAAAATAAAGTTGGTTTGAATTGAAAACTTTGAAGTTTGAAGTGTGAGCAGTGGGCTTCCTTAGTTGGAGTATATGGGCCCGTTTAAGAAAGTCTAGTAAGCCCGGTGGTTTCGCTTGCGTTTGATTTTCATACTTTGTTTTGTAATTAAGTGGAAATTAGCCCATACCCTACACTTATATTTTAATTGGGAAAATACGGTTTCACGACATGTCTAATTGGTTTCTTACCTTTTTAATAATAATTTATTTATTAAAATCATTTTTTATAGTTATTAATTAAAATATATATAATATCTCTCTTAGTAACTGCATCTGTCATTCAATCTCTAATTTGAAGGAATCTCAATTTTGGTTCAATAAGGTTTCTTCCTCCTCTTCCTGTGTGAATGTCCGGCATCTCCTCCGAATAAATCGTCGCCGTTTTATTGTAGTTGGTGTTGAAGACTTTGAGCAACTTTAACTGAATTCATCTTGCTTCTCATTCTCATAGACGATTGTCTACAAAAAGCCCTCTCTTTTTTTGTATCTCATTCCGTGTTGCCGACTTTATTCGTTGTTGGTTGTTTTCAGTGACGATTGAGAGGATATAATCTCTATTAGTTCCGTTAGTGTTGAAAGGTTTCAGTAATTTTATAACAACGATACGAATGTATTTGACTACATGAGTTTAAATAATTTTATAACAGAAATATAAAACTACGTTGTAATAGACTACATAATGTATTTTGTAATGTATTACACTGAGTAATATATTTATATAATTTATTACATCGAGTGTTAATATATTATCAAATTATATAAATTGGAGATATATAATATAATAATATATTAGGTAGGAGTGTTATATATTTGTGTAATTTATTACGTCGAGTATTATATATTTATGTAATTTATTACGTCGAGTGTTAATATATTACAATTGAGAGATGGGAGAGGCGGATGTAACTGGCGACAATTAGAGATTAAAGAGAATGAGGGACTTTTAATTAAGTAGGAGTCTTATTTTTAATATGCATGTGCATTAATTATTTTTTTTTGAATTTTGTTTAATGTTTTCCCCCTTTTTTTTAAATTTTTCGAAAATATCATTAATGTAAGTATTTTTACAATTTGTTTTAAAAAACTACTACAAAGACCAAAATAGTTACAATTGAGAGTATTTATCTAATTTGTTACAAATGTGACAACTTACATGTAAAATTCCCTTTAATTAATAACATTATTATGAGTAATTTTAAGGAGATATATTTATTCAACATGAATAATTGACATTAGCTAGTTAGTAAACATGAATTGATTTCTTATATGTAAGTGGTGGATTTGAAGGCTCACAATAATCCAATACATGATTGATAACTAAATATATCTCTTTTTCATGTCAGATAAATATGTCTCTTTAAAATTATTGCATTATTATTACCATATCAAAAAGGACATTAATATTACTTTCTTTCCTTTCCTTTTACTTTTTATTTGGAAGGGATTCTATGTACCCCCTTTTTTTTTAAATTATACAAGGGGTATAAGCAATGGGAGAAAAATTCAGGCATGGACATGTGTAATTAGAACCCTAGACCTTTGACCAGAAACGCAAGCTTCATAATGTAATACTAAAATGATTATATGGTTTCATTTTTCCTTTTTCTAACTACACATAGAAAAGTTTTTGAATCGCCTCCTAATAATAAATGAAGTAGACAAACTTTATCTATCTTGTTCGGTCCCTTGAAGGGATGAATCCATATGAAATCACCTGTAACAATAACAAGAGGAAAAAAAAAAACTTGACTTGAATGATCTTGCATTAAGAATTAAATTGGCTAAAAGTATGGTCATAATAATTATGGAGAACCATTGTTCAAATAGTAATTTTAGGTACTATTGCATGTATGGTAAGTTTAGCGGTTCTAGAACCATCAATTATTGGTGAACTAGTAGATCCGTTTGCAACCCTTTTGGAAATATTACCAAAATGGTATTTCTTTTCCGTATTTCAAATACTTCATATAGTGCCCAATAAATTTTTAGGGTTTCTTTTAATGGTTTTGGTACCTATAACACTATTAACAGTACCCTTTGTAGAGAATGTTGATAAATTCCAAAATCCATTTTGTGGTCAAGTAGATCTCACAAAGTTAGTTACCAACAAGTTAAAATCACTCATGTTCTGGGGGAAAATTGAGAAGAAGAAGAAGAAGAAAGAAAGAAAGACAAGAAAAAAAGTTTTTTTTTTTTTTTTAAATTTTTATTCAAGGGAAAAAGAAAAGTTATGAACATATAGGGCCTTAAATAGCCGAAGCAGGCCCGTTTCACCCTCCCTCGCTGGCCCATTTCAAAATTTTGCCTGGGTAATCACTAGAGAAGTTTCACATGTGATGTATATAGATGCACGACATGCGTATTTTATGAAATACACGTGACGTGCGTCTATACATACCATACAGGGTGGTAAGTTTTGTTACAAAACATACGAGAGGTTTTTAAAAATTTTCTTGCTATTTGAAGTCCCTTTCCAAAACTTTCTGAAGGTTTTGTAACAAAGCTTTACATCTTGTGTGGCATGTATCCATACATTCATACGGGGATGGGAAGTTTTGTTATAAAACTTACGGAAGGTTTTTAAAAATTTTCCTACGCTATAGCGTCATTTTTTAAAACTTCCTAAATGTTTTGTAACAAAACTTCACATCATGTGTGGCGTGTATGGATGCACACTACATGTATTTTAAATTTACGTGGCATGTATCCATACATCTACACGGTATGAGAAGTTTTGTAACAAAACTTACGGGAGGTTTTTGAAAATTTTCTTACCCAATAGAGTTGTAATTTAAAACCTTCTAAAGGTTTTGTAACAAAATTTCATATCTTGTATGGCATGTATGGATGCAAGTCATGTGTATTTTAAATACATGTGACGTGCATCTATACATACCACACTGCATAGAAAGTTTTGTTACAAAATCTGCGGGAGATTTTTGAAAATTTTCCTACCCCATAGAGTTTTTTTCCAAAACATACTTAGTATAATAGCAAGAATCCATTTCCAAAATCTCTCGAATGTTTTATAACAAAACCTCTCATCTTATGTAGTGTGTATGGATGCACACCGCGTATATTTAAAATACACATGACATGCATTAATACATACCACATGATGTTAGAAGTTCTGCTACAAAATCTCCACAAGGTTTTTGAAAAATTTCCATAACAATAATCTTTTCTTATTCAAAAAGATATTTTGTTTCCTTTCAAAAAAAAAAGATATTTTGTTTTTGTAACGTGTTATGTTACGCTTGTATTGATGTATATTACTTAAAATATATTCAATTAATTTTGAGTTATTATATGCCCCTTTCTCATGTGACTTAGCCAGTCAGTTACAATTAAGTAACTATTTATCACAAAATAAAATATATCACTTACATGATACACCCCACCAAGTATTTCAATTGTTTCTATTGAATTGAAAGTCTCACCAAGTGACTGGTAAGTAAATGAATAAGATAGAATAGTATACTCAGTGATTTTCTATGTTTTTCAATATATCGTTGCCACACATAATACATGTTACACACATAACAAATCCTGTTATTATTTGTTATTTAATACTTTGTTACTTTTTTCATCAACACCACTGCCACAAATAATATAAACTGTTATACACATAATAGATCTTATTATGCACATAACTAACTTTATTATAAATATCTTTATCAAAAAACAAAAAAACATTATTATACACATAATAAACATTGTTATTATCTGCAAAAAAAAAAAACATTGTTATTATTCTCTATTATTCAATTATTTTGTTACGTTTATTTACCGTCACCACCATCGTCATGCCACCTTAAAACATAATATTAACTTTTTTTTTGAAATTAACATAATATTAACTGTTACACACATAACATACCTTATTATATAATGTAACATAATCTATTATATGGCTTTCAAATATACATATATATATAATCTGTTATACACGTGACAGAGCTTGTTATTATTTAATTAAGTTGTTACATTTTTTCACGACCGCAAACCCCGCCAATTGTCTCGTTTAAGGTTAATTTTTATTAAACTAATGTAATAGTGAAAAAACTGGAGGATGCATTCTGTGCGTGTGTGTGTTTTTAATAAATAAATATCATAACATTCTGGTCTTAGTTGATTTTGTTTTTCCCCTTAAAAAGAACACATCAGAAAGACATTATGTTATAGCTCTCTCTTGATATCAACGTGATGAAGTTGAACACGGAAAAAAAAACAAGCGGCCCAATGATGTGTAAAAAGCTGTAATTTTTAAAATTGACATTAAAGACGACAAAGATTCAGCAGCTTCTCCTAATTTTGTTTTTATTTTATATTCTTTGGATTATTCATTTGACCACATCCCATCCTTTGTTAACAACTCAATAGCAACAATGTCTTTCATTAATACACATCAAAGAGAAGAAATCAAAGAGAGAAAATCAAAGAAGAAGGAGAATGAACAAACCTTAGTTATTATACAAAAGGAATTCAATATGCAAAGAAAGAATACATGTCCTCTTATATACAAGGACTAACTTACACTAACTAATAATATGAAATACTAAACTAGCAAACATGATATAAAACTATACTATAAAAATATACTCTAACATCCCCCCGCAAACTCACGGTGCTACAGCCAAAAGCAATGAGAGTTTGTCACGTAGAAAATGAAAGCGAGAAATCGAATGGGACTTAGTAAAAAGATCCGCAAGCTGCAAAGAATAGGAGAGTAAGATAATGGTGCTTCGCTGAAGATGATGGCACACCAGATGACAGTCAATGTCAATGTGTTTCGTGCACTCATGAAACACAGAATTATGAGATATCTGGATGGTACTCTTATTATCACAGTACATAGGTGTGGGAGAAGAAAGAGAAGCTCCCATATAAGAAAGAAGCCAGTGTAACCAAACAATCTCATTAGTAGTAGATGCCATAGCACGATACTCGGCCTTAGTGGAAGATCGAGAAACCACTGTCTGTTTCTTACTCTGCTAAGAGATAGGGGAATCACCTAAGAAGACACAAAACCTTGTAGTGGACTTACGATCAACGGGATTGCTAGCCCAGTCTGCATCAGAATAAGCACGAAGTTCTAAGGAAGATGTGGATGGACATAGAAGACTCTAAAAACATGAACCACGAAGATAGAGCAAGATGCGAACCACAGCTGCCCAATGAACAGTGGTCGGAGCATAAACAAATTGACTAACAACATACACAACATAAGCAATATCAGTGCGGGTGATGGTAAGATATACAAGATAACCCACAAGAGTACGATACAAAGTAGGATCAACCAAAGGAATACCATCAATGGAGGAATACCGGATATTCATCTCAATAAGGATGTCAATTGTCCTAGAATCAGTAAGGTGAGCATGCTCAATGAGGTTTGTAGTGTATTTAAACTGAGATAACATATACACTCTAGGAGAAGAAGCAACCTGAATACCCAAGAAATAAGATAAAAGTCCCAGATCCTTTATTTCAAAGTGATAAGATAATTTCAACTTTAACTCAATAATCACCAGTAATAATCATGTCATCAACATAGAATGAAAGAATAATCTGACCAACAGACGTACACCGAAAAACAAAGTTGAATCATGATGACTAGATGTAAAACCAAGGGAAGCAATAACAGTAGAAAACCGTTCAAACCAAGCACGAGGTGCCTGTTTAAGGCCATAAAGAGCTTTTTAAAGTTTACAAACATATCCAGGAGGATGGGACACATTAGGAGGATGAGTTATATAAATTTCTTCTTGAAGAGTACCATTCAGAAAGGCATTCTTAACATCCATTTGGCATAAACTCCATTGACGAACAGAGGCAACAGCAATAAGAGTGCGAACAGTGGTCATCTTTGCAACAGGGGCAAAGGTCTCCTCATAATCAAAACCATACTATTGCGTAAAACCCCTAGCAACCAATCGAGCCTTATACCATTCAACAGAGCCATCAAACTTGGTTTTAATCTTATAGATCCAACGAGAACCAACAGCATTTTTACCTGAAGGTAAAGGCACCAAATCCTAAGTGTTTGTCTTGTAGAGAGCAGATAATTCATCATTCATAGCATGTTACCAAAGAGGGTTTAGAGTGTCTTCTTTATATGAAGAAGGTTAAAAAAGGTGATGAATAGATGATAAGAAACAACAAAAAGACTCTGAAAGCAAGAATAGTCAAATTCAGGGAGTTGAGTGGACTTACGTATGCGTTAAGGATATCGAGGAGACGGTGGAGAAGAAAGAGAGGATGGTGATGGATCATCAGTCTCAGATGTTACTTGAGAGGCCACATGAGGAGGAAAGACATCAGGAGACGACACATGTCTACCTGTAGTGGATGAAGATTCAATAGTGACGGGTGTAGGGGAAGAAGAACTATCACTAGAGAAAGGGTCAAGATGAACAAGATCGGATTTGGTCAGTATAAAAGTGCTATCAGTAATAGAGAAGAAAGGAATATGCTCAAGAAACACAACATGTCGAGAAACATATAACTTTTGACTGACATGATCAAAATAACGGTAATCTTTCCTACCCTCTCCATATCTTAAGAAAACACATATAGCAGAACGTGATGTCAATTTACTACGCTCAACTGTTGGAAGAAGAGCAAAACAAGTACACCCAAAGACTTTCAAGACTAAATAATCAGGAAGAGAGCTAAATAAAGCGTCAAACGGTGACCGATTAGAAGTATGAGAGGTTGGTAGTCTGTTAATCAAATAGACAGCTGTAAGAACAGCTTCTCCCCAAAATTCATTAGGGACTTTAGTAGATAAAATAATAGAGCGGGTTGTTTCAATTACGTGTTTGTGTTTGCGTTCAGCAACACCATTCTGTTGCGGAATGTCTGTGCAAGAAGATTAGTAAATAGTGCCATCGGAAGCAAGTAGCTCAGAAAATTCAGTACATGTGTATTCCCCACCCAAATCACATCTAAATCACTTAATTATAATATTATGCTGGGTTTTAAAAAGTGCTCTAAAAGAACGATAAATAGACAAAAAATCAGAACGCCTCTTCATAAGATAAACCCAACAACAACGAGTACAATCATCAATAAATTAAACATAATATCTGGACCCTCCTTTAGTGGAAATAGGAGCAAGGCCCCACACATCTAAATGAACAAGATCAAAGGGTGCAACAGAATGAGAAACACTATGTGTAAAAGGCAAAGCAGAAAATTTAGCAAGTTTACAATCACTACAATCAGAAATGTCATGTGTTTGCATATCTCCTAAATGACCTTTGGAAACTAAAAATTTCAAATGACTAGCAGACAAATGTCAAAGTGGAGAATGCCATAAATAAAAACTAGAAGAAGAAGAATTTAAACGAAAAGAAGATAACTCAACATTAGAGGCAGCAACATGCGCCGATCTCAGATTATCCAAGACATAAAGTCCTTCTCTTTGCCTATGACCTATCCCGATTAACTTCTGAGACTGTAGATCCTGCACATAACAAACAGTTGGAGAAAAATGAACCAGGTATTCAGAATCACACAATTGACCAACAGAGACCAGATTTGGAGTGAGATTAGAAACGCATAAAAGATATGACAGAGATAAATTTGATATTTATACAGACCCAATACCTACTAAAGGTAGTGGGGTGCCATCAGCAGTTATAATGGATTTAGAATTATGTTGAGGAGACATAGAAGTAAACAATTTAGAATTAGAGGACATATGTCGAGAAGCACCTGAGTCAAATATCTATGGGAAAATATTACTTGGTAAATTTTGAGAGGACACACCTATTTGAGTGGAAGCAGACATAGCACGTGGTTGAGTGGCTAAGAACTTTTGAAACTGCTTATTAAGATTAGCCATCTTGAGATCAGATGAAGGAGGTGCACCAAGTATGGATGAACCGACAGGTAAACCAGCTGCTGTATTCATATTAGGACCATAAGACATATGACGTGGCTGCTGATAATTCTGTTGAGAGGCTTGCTTTTTCAACAACAACTTAAGACACTGGGCCTTCCAATGTCTCTTTTGTTTGCAAAAACTGCACACATCCTTTGAAACCTTTGCATGTCCTTGACTCTGATTTTGTACGTGTGGTACAACCAAGACAGAAATACTAGAGTTTAGAATAATAGCTTCTCCACTAAGTGATTTCAACCGAGTTTCTTCAGCTACAAGTTCACTCACAACTGAATCAACAGAAGGGAGGGGGTTACGATGCAAAATAGAACCCCTAATTCCCTCAAAATCACTACGAAATGCCATAAAAAACTGCACTAACCGTTGCTCCTCTCGAAAAGTAATATATTCATCAAAAGCTCCCAGTCCAGCAATTTTGTTAGAGCTAACTCATCCCAAATAGTAGTCATTGCATTATAAAACTCTAAAATACTCATATTCTTCTATTGCAATGCTCGAATGTCAATCTCTAACTGATACCGTTTTGCAAAATTAGACTTAGTATACAACTTTTCCAAATAATCCCAAACCTCTTTTGCAATATCATATTTTGCCAATTGTGTACCAATATTATGCTCAACTGAATTGTTTATCCAAGTAAGAATTTTCGAATTATTGGAATCTCAGTTATATAACTGTGTTGCATAATCATTATCAGTGTTAGCCGGTTTACTAATTGTTCCACAAACACAACTTCTTCCCTTTAAGAAAATATTTCATAAAATGACTCTAATAAGAATAATTTATACCATTCAACAGCACAATGATAGCTTGGAGTGAATCATCAGAAGTCATAATAAAAGGAAGGGAGAAAATATATTAACCAAACTGTAGTAGAGTAGCAAACGATATGATCAATTCTCACCACTACCACCACAATGTAGAAAACAAAATTCCGATCACGCAGGTGTAAACTGAATCGGCCGAAACGTCTCCACGAGCCTGCACGCGCCGCCTAAAGTCCCGTCAGTCCGTCGCCACGCGTGATGTCACATGCGCTTTACCGGCAGCAAGCCTACGGTGGTCCAAACCTGATGGTATTCTCTGATCGCCGAACGGAGTAGTGGAAGGTACTCAAATTGAACGGTTTCAGTTAGGCTCTAGAGAGTTCGTAACGTTTTCTTTGCAATTTTTTTCAATTCCAATTCGATTCAAAGCTCTGATACCATGTTAACAACTCAATAGCAACAATGTCTTTCATTAATACACATCAAAGAGAAGAAATCAAAGAGAGGAAATCAAAGGACAAGGAGAATGAACACACCCTAGTTGTTATACAAAAGGAATCCAATATGCAAAGAAAGAATATAGGTCCTCTTATATATAGGGACTAACTTGCACTAACTAATAACATGAAATACTAAACTAGCAAACATGATATAAAATTATACTATAAAAATATACTCTAACACCTAATACTTATGGGTTGTGCTATTTGAACAAAAACAAATACAAAAAGTTTAATAAAACTGACACATGACACAATCCTATTTTTCAACATATCGCATCACTTTTATGTCAACACTATTTACACAACACTTATCAATTTTGTGAAACATTTTGTCTCTTTTTTTGTCCAACTAGAATTTTCCAATATTTAATGAAAATCAACTTTTTACTAAATATACTATTTTAGAGGAATTGGTAAAAAATGTCTGTCAATAGAAAATCTCACATTGAACAAATACATAATAAATAATCAATATATAAAGTGTTTAGGTTACTCCATTTAATATGTTAACTTTTTAAGGATAACCCCACACATTTTCAATGTCTATTTTTTAGATGAAATTTGTGAACATAGACTTATTTTTGAAGTTTTTCAAAAGGGGAACTGTATTACAACTACGAAAATTTATTACCACACCACAAATTAAACATTTTCTTTTATTTAAATAGAAGGCTCTAAATAAAATTACCTTAATGGCCTTTATTTTAAATATATTTCATATTATTATTTTTAGTTCTTCCCCACAATCGTCTCTTTTGTTATAAACTAGAAGAAAAGAATAGAAAATAGAGAGAAGAGTTAGAAAGAAACTCGTCAATGGTTTTTCAATATGAGAACTAGTGCAACCTATTTATAAACACAAGTCTAAGGTTTCAGGGGTACAATAGTCATTTATTAAATGACTATTGTACATTGGTAAGCTACAAGACTCACATGGCATTTGGCTCAACAAAAGTACAGGGATGAAAGAACTCATCTTGGAATATTTCTAGCAGCTCTTTTCTACAACTAGAGGAGACAATTCTTCACCGTCTATGTTGGATGACATGGCTCCGCGTATTACTCAAGTACATAACAATATCTTACTGTCCCCTTTTGATGCATCTGGTGAAGAAGGCATTTTTTTTATCATGTATCCAGATAAAGCTCCTGGCCCGATGGTATAAATCCAACTTTCTCTCAAAGTAATTGGGATATTATTTGCCATGATATTACTGCCTTTTGTCTGGATATTCTTTTAAGTTGTAGATTACGTGATGGGCTCA
>CAVNYN010237795.1:0-13812 GCA_963692815.1 Nyctanthes arbor-tristis | reverse complement strand
CTCTTCCGATCTCCCCAAATACTAGAAGTTCCTACTACTCATAGCGCCTCGTTGCCTTTCAAATACCAATATGGTAATGGCAACACAATTTCCGGTTTGCTTTTACCGGATTTCCAAACTTTCAATCCTTAACAATTAACATGGATCAAATCAAAGCAAACAATACAAAATGGGTAGAGGGACTCTAGCACTTCTTATGCAAGAGATCATTTTAACAATAATCAAAACACATACCTTTTTCTTGAAACTTATGCATGTAAATAAGCCAAAGAAATGGATTACTCACCTTGCTTGCTTAAGACTTTGAAATGAAGACTTGTTAATCAATGGAAAAACACCCTCAAATCCTTGGTATATCTAGACAAAATAGCCTTTAAAATGTGGGTTCTAAATGTGTATGAACTAAACCTTGTTTGGAGAGTTGAAAGAGAGCTTTTGAAAGTCTTTTGTGAGTTTACAAAACCATGCACAATTTATGGACGAATTTTTATTCTTGTTTCCTAAAGACTTTGAGTTCCACCAATACAAAGACTTCCACTTGTCCATAGCAATGAGTTAAATTGGAGGGATATGAATGCTTCTTAGTTAATCAAGGTGTCAAATGTGGGTCTTGGATTCAATTCATGTGGAAAGAAACCTATTAGATCCAAGTGTCTAAGATCTTTCCCTTTTCTCTTAGTAAACTCCTTTACTTATTAAAGTCGATAACTAAGTCCTTATATTTCCGATTATAATAGTGAGATGTCATATCATTACCTTAAGAATCTTTTCCGTATCAAAATTTACTACCCGATTAAACTTAATCGTTCTTGTAACAAATTTCTATAACCAATGAGGAAATTGACATACCTTCGAGTAATCGACAACTAAACAAAAATATCTTCAATTTCATATAAAATGTCTCGACTAGACATTCAATTATGAGATTTATTTATCTATTACTTATAGTTGAATTTCAAAACCAATTATTATTCCGAAGATATCACTATTTCAAATAGAGGAATTTCACGGGATGTTATAACTACACTATTATTTCATAGTGTGGTAAATTGTAACTCGCTTTTGAATTTTTTTTTTTAATTTCAAATTCTATTTTTACTTCTAACCCCACATTAACTCCTTAATTTCAATTAATGTATTATTTAAATTCAATTCCAGGATTATTCTTTATTTTTATTGTGGTTAATTTTAGTTCAATTTCAAGATTAAAATCACAATATTAAATACAAAGCTACCATCTTGTTATCCCTTAAATTAGTATTTTATAAGAAATTTGTTTAAACAATACGTCTTAAAAAATCATAAATGATTATAATTTTTTTATTGAAGAAGTAATAATATCATATATTTAAATATATTTAAATATTATCAACAATCATAGGAATTCAAATAAAATTATTTATTGTTTTAATTTTTGTTTATTACATGATATGTTGTCATAAAATGTGCAACGCACATTTAAATTGATCGTTATTTGAAATGTCGTTGAACTTTACAATCTCATATACCACTATGTGTTAAATTAATCTTTAATACCGTTATTCTAAAAAATTATCTTATTTGTCACTGTACTTTAAGAATCATCCCACTTACTGCTGAATTTATCGAAATCTTATTCGGTTTGTCATTAATAAACTTCTTAGAAATCGAGTTCCATTTATTTTTGTCATTTATAAATTTACCTATCATGATTTAACTATTGATTTGACAACTACTCAACAATCACCACATATTTCAAGCTTCAATTAAATCTTCATCACTCATTTTCACTCATTATAAATTTCCTTTATAAATTACAAAAATAAATATAACCAAACAAGCTCTAATTTTTTATTTATAACTTATCATTTAATTATGCAATATGTTAATGATTAAAACTGTCCAATAATAAAATCCATTTCTCATATTTTTTTTTCTTTATTCATACATATTATCTCTTCACTGAAGATAGAGTTACAAGCAGTGTTCAAAGTTTTGGCTCTACGTTTCATCATGTTTTGTACTTTATTATCTGTTGATTACGCTTTTATAGAATATTGGTGCGGTTAGACGCATATAAACTTAATGCTTAACCTTGACACATTTCTACATCTTACACTTCTTACAACACTGGTTATAAGAATTCAACATCTAATAGATAGTTTGCATCTTTAAATGAAAATCAATAAAAATTTGTCAAGCACTAAGCTAAAGACCAACGTCCAACATTATTACTCCCTCCGTTCGATCTACCTTCTCCTTGCTCCGCTTTTTGTGTCTCATTTACCCTGTTCTGCTTATTTGTTTGGTGTTATTTTCTATGTTTATTTAGAATTATACCCGTAATTAGATAGGAGTATTTTCTAAGTTCATTGCATTGTATTGAATACACACAACTAAGTAAATAAGGGTCTTTAGAAAGTTAATTTGCAAATTTATTTTCCTAATATTTTCTTAATTTTTGTATAAAAAGCAACGTGAATAAGATAAATAGGACGGAGAGAGTAATATATTGTACAACAAGCCTAGGACACCACTACCCCCAAAGTCTCGTAGTTTAATTAGTTTGTTTGAAAGTTTTGAAAAACCCCACCCCACGTGTATTTTAAATACACTTAGCATGTACTAGAGGAGCTAAGGGGGAGCCATGCCGGGCCTCGGGCCCCCTAAATTAGAAATTTTTCTTCTTTAGTTTGTTTTAAAAAAAATTATATATAAAGATAATTTAGTTGTACGTAATACACGGTTCACCCTTCTGGCCTAAGCCTCTAATAGCTTCTGGCTCCGCCACTATGCATCTACACATACCACATGAGATAAGAGATTTTGTTACAAAGCTTTCAAAAAGTTTTTGAAAGGGACTCTAGTTTGTTTATTATTTTGAAAATCATAATAATGTCATCATTATTTATTTATATTATAAAATCAAAAGAAGCTCTGGTTTTCTATTTTTCATACTACAAATTGTTTTTGTTTTTATCCCTAATACACTAAAATTATTTTTTTTCAAATTAATTACTTAAAAAGTAGAAATACATAAACTTCAATATTTATTCATCCCAAAAAAAAAAAAAAAATCATGGAACATGCACGTACTATCATTATTCAAATCCTGAAATGTGTGAACACTAGAGCTCAAGCTTGAAAGGTAACGGGTTCCGATTTTTTGGATGAAAAAAGACAGATTTTATAATCTTCGTTTTGTTATAGAGAAGACAAAATCTTGGGGGCAAAAAAAAAAAAACTTTTGTTTGTTTTTGATTTGTCAAACGCAGATTCCAAAACAAACCATCCCTTCAACATTTTTCTACCTCGGATGGCTACTTTGATTTCTATGTATGGGCCATTGGTAACTCCCTATCAGTGTTCTAAGAAGGGCATTTAGGCGGCACCTAAGCACGAAGCGGTGCCTCCTTGCCTCGCTTAGACTATAAGTGAGGAAAAAAATCGTCAACAAAAATTGTTAAACACCTAAGCGCACGTAGGCGCCAAAAAGCGCGCCTAGGCGCCCTTTTTTCCCCTAGGCGAATTTTTTCCCCACCATGTTAAAGGCATGGCTATAATATTTATTTAAACTTAAAGCTAAATATAAGGACCAAGATAATTATTAATTTGTCTCAAAGTTCATAAAATTTCATTTATTTATTCACTTACACAAAAGGGTTATCTTATTTATAGACCCCAATCATGTTTTTTTTTAACAAAACTTTCAATGTGAGAATCATTTAAACTTAAAACTAAATATAAAGGACCAAAACAATTATTAATTTGCCTCAAAATCTACAAAATTTCCTTTACATAGTCATTTGAATAAAGACTCATCTTATTTATAAGCTCTAATCATATTGTCTTTTTATAAGACTTTCAATGTGGGACAGTCAAAAAGTTAAAACAATATCACTTTCAAGTTGGAATTTTTTGGCTAATAAACTTCTTTAAAATTCATCATTATTATATTATTTTTTTAACAATAGTCAAGAACAATTGTGTTAATGTATAATATTATTAGAATTTATAATAATATAAGGATTTTTTTTAAAGAAAATTGTTCAAATTTATAACATATTTATTGACTCTATTTAAATTATAAGATATTATTATATAAAATACACACACACACATGTAGAATTGGTTTTATACATTTTCCCATTTATTTAAGTCATTTTCTTGTTGGTGAAAAATGTTAAATGAGTTTTCTTGCATTTATTTAAAGTATTAAGTGTTATTTATTTTTGATAATTACATCATTTTTGTAATACTTTATCCCTATAAATGTATAATAAAGTAAGAATTATCTATTTTTTGCCTTTTAAAGATATCAAAATTGTATTATAAAAAGTGTTAAAATTATAAAGTAGATATAATATCTATGATTTTATATTTATTTTCTAATTTAAGATACATATTCCAAATATATAATAATTTTAGATTTCTTAAAAAAAAAAAAGAGAAAAACACTTTTTAACGCTTATGCGCCGCATAGGCGCGCTTAAGCTCACAATGCTTGAAGCTTGAGGCCGACGCTTCTCCGCGCTTAATGTTTTTTAGAACATTGCTCCCCATGCATTGACTCAATTCTCGAAAATGGGAGAATTCTTGTCGACATCTCCAACTTTTTATGTAGAGCATTTTGGTCCTTAGTCTTTGGGAGAATTATATTTACCTTTTGCATAGGTGGCCAGTCTTTTACACTCAATTCTTCTTTCCTACCCACCCATCCAACATTAAAAATTGGCAAAATTGCCATTTTGCCAGTGCATGGCAAACTAATATATTACTCTCCTTAGAACATATCTAGTGTTAGGATAAAATGTAGAGGAAAAAAAGAGGGACAAAAAGATAAATGAGGTGTTAATTTTGGCCACTCCTTTGAGGTTTTTCATCCCAAGAAATAGATATTTGGCCCTAATATTTTTTTGTCTTTGTGTTGAAATAGGTTATAAAGATAATGCTGGGACTCAAAGGAAACTATGAAGACGTTGAGGGACCAAGTTAGACTTTCAGAATTTCTACTCCGTCAAAATGTGTGAATATAATCTATATCTATATCTATATATATTTAAAAGCACTATATTTTTCCTTTTACTTTTTCCCGCTCAAAAACACTTGTTAAATCGGAATGTATCATCTCGGTCTTTCATTTCCATTTTACTTTTTAATTTATTACCAATTAATAGAATCCCTTTTTTATCTTTCATTTTCGTTTTTTATATTATTTATAAATATGTTTGACTTACCTTATATTATCACTATATTTTCTAACTAGTTTTTCACTCGTGCGATGCACGAGAAGAATAATTTAAAATAATCTAATTTATTATAAGGATTTGAGAAATTAGATACCCACAAATGTTTTTTAAAAAAGGAAAAACTTAATATCCTAATATAATATCATATATTTGTTTACGAAGAAGATTACATAGCCAGATAGTTCTTTTATTTTTATTTTTTTAATTTTTAATTATTAATAGTTACAGTTTATATTTTTGTAAGCATAGTTATATTTTATTTTAATTTTTTCTTATGGTATAAATAATCAATTTATAAAAATCAACAACTATATTAACTTTATTTATGTGTGTCAAACTCATGTAATATGATAACATCTTAATGAACTTTCAAAACCATAAATAAATTCCTTTTTAATTGCTAGATTTTCATGAAAATGAAAGGAAGATTTTTAAAAAAAATGAATATAAGATAAATAAAGATATATAATTACGAAAATAAGATAGAATTATGAAGATGAGATAATTCAAAAAATTTAGAGATAACTCAAATAGAAAATTTAAAAAACTAGACATAGAAAGCATTTACAGCACCGATTGCCACATCTGAAAAAATTACCAAATTGTCCCCAATTCTAGGAAAAATGGCGATAAAACTGCGGTAGATTTATACCGCAGCTCCTTTCATTTAATTAATATAAACTCAACAACTATATTAACTTTATTTATGTGTGTCAAACTCATGTAATATGATAACATCTTAATGAACTTTCAAAACCATAAATAAATCCCTTCTTAATTGCTAGATTTTCATGAAAATGAAAGGAAGATTTTTAAAAAAAATGAATATAAGATAAATAAAGATATATAATTACGAAAATAAGATAGAATTATGAAGATGAGATAATTCAAAAAATTTAGAGATAACTCAAATAGAAAATTTAAAAAACTAGACATAGAAAGCATTTACAGCACCGATTGCCACATCTGAAAAAATTACCAAATTGTCCCCAATTCTAGGAAAAATGGCGATAAAACTGCGGTAGATTTATACCGCAGCTCCTTTCATTTAATTAATATAAACTCAACAACTATATTAACTTTATTTATGTGTGTCAAACTCATGTAATATGATAACATCTTAATGAACTTTCAAAACCATAAATAAATCCTTTCTTAATTGCTAGATTTTCATGAAAATGAAAGGAAGATTTTAAAAAAAAATGAATATAAGATAAATAAAGATATAGAATTATGAAGATAAGATAGAATTATGAAGATGAGATAATTCAAAAAATTTGGAGATAACTCAAATAGAAAATTTAAGAAAATAGACATAGAAAGCATTTACCGCACCGATTACCACATCTAAAAAAATTACCAAATTGTCCCCAATTCTAGGAAAAATGGTGGGAAAACTACGGTAAATTTATACCGCAGCTCATTTCATTTAATTAATATATAGATTTTTATAATAATGTTAAGGAACTTCCAAGAAGTTTTGTTACAAAACTTTCCATCCCACGTGACATGCATGGATGCACGTCACGTGTATTTCAAATACACTTGAAGTGCATGAAAATGCACATGGCGTGCATTCATGCACGTCACATGGTATGAGAAGTTTTGTAATAATACTTCTCGAAAGTTCCTTAACTTTTTCATAGATTTTTAATCTCAATCACCAAATCAGATTTCATTTTATCTAGAAATATCTCTTTTTTTATCTATATTTTCATTCCTTCCTCTAATATAACTCATTATAATCTATGAACTTTCACAAATCTCTCTCACCTTACATTTAAACTTTCAACTTCTTATCTTTAGTAGTTTTATTTTCGATCAATTTCCTTAATTTTTGGTTACGATTTAATTATCCCACACCGTTGGACTACTTCCGGATTGGTTCCAATATTCGTCTATGTTTAGAAAAATTGGACTTGTCATCGAATCGAAAAAACTAACAGTTCAGGGTCGTCGGATTGATTTTAATTAAATGACTGAAAATAAAGTTAATTTTTACCTAAAATAATGTTGAAATTTTATTCCTGTTTTAATAGCCATTGAAAATATATATGATTTTGGGTACAAAAAAGGATCCTTGTAACATCCCGTGAAAATTTAACAATAAACTAAGTAATATGATAATTAGTTTGAGAAGGATAGGAATAAATACTAGAAATTTATGATTCAAGATCGAAAAATTTTAAATTTTTGGCCAAGTCGTTCCTAGATACAAAATTACCAACTTAGGAGACATTGGTTATTTTTGTAATTTCTAAATTACAATGTGATATTAATGATGTTAGTTTTGACAAGTGTTAAGTTACTTGTCATATTTGTAAATAATAAACATGCTATTTTTGCAAAATAACAAGACATTTGTCATTCTTATAATTGGTAAATTCCAAATGTATTTTGAAAACAATTAAATCTTACAAGTATAAAAAGGGCCCAAAGTTAAAGAAATCAACCAAGTTGCTCCCCAACTCTCCACCATCCATCTAAAATTCGTCCAAAGCCAAAGAGTGTGGTAAAACATTACCAAAACACTATCAAAACATATATTTCCTACTTGGAAAAGGGCCCTTATTCATATATAGGATAATCCCAACTTAAAGAACCCCTTTTTGGGTGAGGACTATTGAAGTTTCAAAGGAACTTTGACACTTAGAATTAAAGCAATTTTTAGCAAACCTTGAGGTGAGTAACCTAATTTTTGATTCTCTTTCCACATGCATAAAGTTTTGATAAGATAAGCGTGTATTTGATTGATGATTTCCATAAGACAAACAAGGATTTTGATACATTGTTATCGAAAGAAAGATTAGTTTATTGCATCTATATCGCTAGTTAATACTCTACCCGTTCTGAATTACTCTGTGGAACATGACTTTGCTATGTGGTCTTGGTCATTTTGGTTATGTGATAATTTTTGTGGCCTTGCTACATGGTCTCGGCCAATTTGAATCTTTGTGGCCTTGCGCTACGTGGTCTTGTCAATCATGTGTGCACTACGGGTAGTAGTTTAACTAGTGATAAGGCCTTTTCGTACATTTAAAGGCTTTGTGCATCCGACGATTTTCTTAAAAATACATTTTTCTTAAATGAAAGTTGAATCGAGGTATTTTGTTACTCACTGAGTACGTTGTACTCATACCTCTATTTTCTACCATTTTGTAGATAGTCGGAGGTAAAATATTGGTCAAGCAAGCCAAAAATCAGAGCATCTCCGCGGATGGAAGAGGATTTTGCATGTAGAAGGGAATCTATTTTTTGGATATATGTCCAAACCAATATACGAGTCTAGTATCTTTTGTATAAATAAGTATGTCTATGTAAAAGCTTGGCTTTCCCATAGCGTGGTTTGATAAATAAATGAAATACTTACCAACATAATTTGTTGTATTATTTGATCTTTTCTAAGTCTAACTGAAGTTGTACAAAAGTAGTTGTTTTGTAAGTCCCGTCCTCTTATATTGCACAAAAACGAAATTAAACTCAAAAGCTTCCGCTCTCGAATATAATAATAAGTAGTAAATTTGAGGGAGGCGTGACAATCCCAACTTGACTAATTACTGAAAGGAATTGAGGATATAAGCTTATATTAAGCTAATTAGAGAAACATTATGCATAATAAAACATTAACTTATGAGCCTTGAGTTTCCAAAAAGTTTAAAATTTTAGTAAATTATTAATAAAAAAATAGTTATTGTGAACCAGTGAACCATATCCATTTTTAACACATCGCCGAGTGGTTTTCTAGATTAATTTCAATATTTCCAAATATCTAGAAAACCGGGCCGATAATCAAACCAGAAAATCCAACAATTCAAGGTCATCCAATCAATTTTAACTAAATAATTGAAACAAATTAATTTTTACCTAAAATAATACCCAAAAAGACACATTTTATTTTATAATTTTTTTATCTTTACCACTTAATCGGTTTAACTAAATTAATCAATTTGAGTGGTTATTTTTCACATCTCTTGAAGGTGCTTGAAATTTGAAGTGTAAAGCTGCGTACAAGTAAACATTTGGTTGAGTGATTTTTCCTACTTTCTCAAATTGACTTCCAATCGTTGATTGTGGTTGACTTTTTGTACTTCTATATTGAGCAAGTCGTCAGAAGATCTAGTTGAAACAAACTAGATTGACACAACTCTCAGATACCGCACGGGATGAAACTCTGCAAGATGGTATTATAATTTAACAAATAATATGAAAATCCATAAACCTTATGCAAATGAGTAGGAACCCCAAATATCCTTTATTAATTATAATCAAACTTAAGGCTTCCTACATTATTTTAATAAAAAAGACGAAAGGAAACATTTCTAAGCACCAAATTTCATATATAACAAAACAAGAAACTAGTGTTATAACAACATAGAGCTTAAAGATTCAATTTCGTATTTCATGAGCCGATGAATTACGTTTACGCGTCTTTGGATCTAAACATATCGGCAAAAGTAGGAAGCTTCATCTCACCCTTCTGAGAAAGGGGAATGGTAATGTTTCCAATGACAGGAAGATCAACAATGAGAGCCAAATCCAGTTGATAATCAATGTCCCAATCTGCACCTATGTCCCTTATAAGGCTAACCAACACACTATGTGGAACCTTTATGTCCACATCTAACATGGTAGTGGCATTTCCCTTTATCGATCCCGGGTCCGGAATATTGCCCGAAGCGATCACCCTGTTCAGATCAATTATCCAACAACATTAGTAACCATAGTGATCAGGGCAAGTGCCAAGATTTTAACTTTTGTCTGTTCGTTAATATCTTATACTATGCCCTCTAATCATGCACTTCTAGTCCAAAAAAGAAAGAAGTTTGGCATTTTAGGGAGACTAAACATGCAAGTAAACCAATTATATATATATGGATTTCTTCTCTAAATGAAAAGTATAGCAAATAAAACATTTGAAAATTTTCACATGGCATAATACCCAAGTTAGCACCTCTACCTTTACATGAAGAATAGAAGCCAATCTGGGCCCAATGTGCTGCTCAAGTAGTGAGCATCTCCAATGCATGTGGTCAAGGTTATGGTCCATTGTAGAGTGAGAAGGGAACACACACACACACACACACATATATATATATATATAGGTAGGTCTCATATTTTATCTATTTTCCTCTCCTTTCTTCGAGTGCCAAGTCTAAAATCACACATTGATCTCCACCTTCCCCCACTACTACAAAGAGGACGTAGGGGAGGAGAATCGAACTATTAATCAAGGGTTTTAGGAACTAACTAAGATGATTATACTACAAAAGTCTTGGCTTCCCTACTACTATTTTATCACTCTATTTATATTTCTTTCTATATCTATTTTCCTTTTCAGTTTTTGGCACTTTTTCCATACATATCTTTCCATTCATTTTCAATTAAGAAGATAATCCACTTCTCTCTCTAATCTATATAACCAAAGACCACACACATACATTGGAGATGCTCTCATTACACGCCCCCGTTTTGACAAGCAGTGGTGCTTGTATGGGCATTGTGGTAGTGCCCACATGAAAAGAGCTTATCAAACATCTAAACCAATCAAATCATGGAAATGCAAATTCCTTAAAATCACTCTTTTAAAGAGGTAACATCAGGCTTGACAAATGAGTTATGCTTCCACAAATAGTGTGCTTTTTTTTTTTTTTGACAAAATCCACAAATAGTGTGCTTTTAGTATTCATTGCCATTTGACATCGATTTTATCAACGTTCACAATACTAAATCGTAAACGAAAGAGTAAATACTATTTTTCACTATCTGTAAATATTACGAATTGGAATCCAAAAACACAAGTCGACTCAAACTGAAAACTCAAACTGAAAACACAAAAGCCTAAAGATCCAAATGCCAAACAAATCATTTCTTGATCATAATGAATATGAGAAGCGAAACAAAGGGAAAGGAAGGAAACCTGTCGGCACTTTTCAGATTATAATTGATTTCTCCTATCGGGATCGGAACGCTGTAGGGATTGCTTACAGAAACCTTAGCCAAATAGGTGATGCCTCTCATTCCGACATCCTTAAGATCCACATCGGCTATGGTGGCTTCGGGTTTTTCCATGTTCGCAACCTTTTCCGCTACGAAGTTCTTCGCTTTGTCCACCAAATCCATTTTCAACCGTTTGAGGAGGTAATTAGGGTTCGGAATTCGAATTATACAGCTTGGAGAAGATGAATACGAAGGCTATGTATTGTATGGGTGTGTATTAATATGGGTCGGGTTGTAGTGGGTACATGTGAAAGGGTTTTAATGGGTGTGTATAAATATGGGTCGGGTTGTAGTGGGTAAACGTGAAAGGGCTTTAATGCAATGTGGAGTTTTCCGTGTCAGGAGATCTGTGCTTCCAGTGTCAAAATTTCAACACAGAAGATTACGGGTGATAAAACGTGTACTGAAAGCGTGCGGAATAATATTTGGATATTCTCTTTTCCTTTTTCAATTGGCTAATGACACTTTTGATTTTAGGCTATACCATGTTCTTTTTTTTTTTTTTTTAACGTATAATTACAAATTTACATCATAATAATATAAAATATAGATATTTTTCATATTAAAACACAATGTCATGAATATCAACAAAACAAACCTACATATACTGAGAATATAAATTACAATAAAATATAAAAAATAC
The DNA here is from genome assembly GCA_963692815.1 of Nyctanthes arbor-tristis. Classification (NCBI taxonomy): domain Eukaryota; kingdom Viridiplantae; phylum Streptophyta; class Magnoliopsida; order Lamiales; family Oleaceae; genus Nyctanthes; species Nyctanthes arbor-tristis. Next base: position 1,944 of record CAVNYN010237795.1, on the reverse strand, counting down.
CCTATATTCTAGTATGATTTATTTCGTGTAAATATATTATTGAGGTGCTTCCTCTTACCAATTATAATTTAACAAAGTTATATTTGACAAAGAATTGTGTTTGTTAGATTAAATAAATTTGACGGTCTATATTTATTTCCATAAAATCAATTACTTAATTTCCATCTCTCCTTTCCTACGAACATTGCCTTTTTCCTTCCTAATTGTTCCAATTTACTCCTGCAATTCTTGACGAATCTCCAATCAAATCAAACTTCCAAATTTATCTATTATATATCTCTGTATTATCTATTATATTATATCAACTTCAAAATTTATGCAGAATATTTTTGTTCATAATTTATCTTACAGCTAAACTTGTGCCGATTTATTTATAGTCAATATTTTGTTATTAAAAAAAGATGCAGCCGAGACTCCTCAAGAACTCATGCTCGTGGATACTTTTACAAATGATGAGACTATCTCAAAAAACGTGAAATCGGCAGGCTATGGACTCCAGGCCTGCCGGGAGCAATGAAATGTTTAAGTTGGAACTGCCGCAGGCTTGGCAACCCTCGTGCAGTCATAGTATTAAGAGAGATTGTTAAATCTCGTATACCCGATGTAATTTTTCTATCTGAGACTTTAGTTTGTGCTAATAATATCAAATAACTACAAATAAAATTTCATTACGAAGGTGCTTTTCCAGTTGATAGTCAAGGGAGAGGTAGGGGTTTGGCGGTTTTATTGAAGAATAAAGATGAGTGCTGCATAACAGGATATTCCAATAATCACGTAGATTTAAAAGTTGAAGATAATACTAATGGAACTTGGAGACTTATGGGTTTTTATGGACTTCTGGAACGCACAAGGCGTATTGAGTCATGGGCGTTATTAAGACAACTTCATTCTATGTCCCAACTTCCTTGGTGTGTCATTGGTGATTTTAATGAATTATTGTGTCAAACGGAGTAGGAAGGAAAAAACCCACATCCACATTACTGGATCAGAAATTTCAAGGAAGTGATTTCCAAGTGCTTGCTTAATGATTTACCGTTGAAGAGACACATTTACCTGGGAAAAAGGTCGTGGAACTCCAAATTGGGTACAAGAAAAGCTTGATCGTGCTCTGGTTTCCAGTAGTTAGCTTCAACAGTTTGATAAGGCAGCCATTTTCAATCTCTTCTCCTACTTATGATCACTCTCCTCTACTTCTAGACACTGACAGTGTGCAACATTTGCCAAAGCCGAGGCGACCAAGGTTTGAAAATAGATGGTTATGTCAAACCACTCAATAAATCTCATGGGTTGAAGTTATGTTACTAATTACTTATGTTGGAAGCGTTACAAATTTCTTGTTACAACTTTGTATCAAAAATCGAGGGGCACGACTTGTCAATCAATTTTCTTTCATTCATTAGATGATGTAGTGTTGTTTGTCGTCTTTAATTAGTTTAAAATGTAGTATTTGTATAAAGAACATGACATACGATAAATAAAAGTCACTTTATATATATATTAAGAACCGAACACAAGCTTATGAAACCCTTACAAGTAAAATTAGGATTCCCAATCTTGTATCAAAACTTTCCACAAAAGCCAAGTTTTATTTAGTTATATTGGCTTCCATACGCATACTTAATTAAATAAAAAACATTGGCCTATCCCTCATAATCTTGTCATGGTGCAAAAGATTGAGGGAAAATGCACAAAATATCTCGAACTCATATGAGGTTCCCAAATACATTACAAACATGGGATCATCCTCATAATAAGCCCAAAGATCAATCTCTATCACATGCATAACTTGGCTTGCGTCATGTGACAACCTCCATTCATCGGCTTTTCTTTCAACAATTATTCGATGGATCATCTATAAAAGAATAATCACATACAAGGTGAGTATAAAAATACCCCGTGAGTAATACATTAATTCGGTTTACCAAAGGTTTATAGAAATCATTT